>PVKN010002620.1:23597-41619 GCA_004027915.1 Capromys pilorides | reverse complement strand
CATAATTAAAAAAAAAAAAAAAAAAAAATAGGCAATTGTAAGCTTTTTCATTTACCCAGTTTACAAATGTTAAAAAATTGAAAAGAGGGTGGAACAGGAAGAAAAATTCTCATGCACCAATCATGTGAAAGAAAGTGGATACTTACAATGTTTGCTCACTTAGCAAATATATTAAGATATTAAATATCTCTGACTCATCATTTCCAGATCTAGGATTTGAAGGAATGTGGAGGACCACCTGGCGACGCTCCTGGAAAGAGGAGCAATTGTCTCTACATTGGCAGAGCCTAACCCTATCTCCATGCGCAGAGCGGCCAGGATTTTTTCCTTATCCTTTCAATTAACTTTATTTTACTTATTTATCTATCTATCTATCTATTTATTTATTTATTTTTAGGGAAGGGTCTACAGAGTGTTCAGGGTCTCACTACTAGATCGGACTCATAGTTATCCTCCTGTTTACAGTCTCCCAAGAGCTGGGATTTACAGTATGTGCCACCACGCCCAGTCTTAATTGCTCTCTCAGTGTGCCCCGGGGGCACGGCTGGTCTGGCATGCCTGGGAATCAAACTCCTGGCCTCTGTATCTGCTTGCAGGTGCTTTAATCCACTGAGCTATTTGGCTAGCCCTCAAATTTAATTTTTTTTTTTTCTTCAGTACCAGGGATTGAACTCAGGATCTTGCACTTGCCAGGCAAGCACTTATTCTACTGAGTTATCTCCCACACCTTCAATTAACTTTAGACAATGCATTTCACTGGAGGACAGATGCTGCTAGGATAGAGCCTCCAGTTAGAGACTAAGACTTCCTGGGGCTGGAAAGTTTACACATCAGAACTAAAGCACCTACCCCAAGACATTAGATACTATCTCAATTGTGTTATGCAGATTACTCTTTCTGCATAGCTTTTGCTCTGCAGAGGTAAATTCAGGCCCCTGACCTGGCTCCAGGCAGCTCATGGCACTCAAGTACTTCCTGGCCATTCTCATAGTCATACATCCTCGAATCACTCCCTTCTTCACAAATGAATAAAATCGGGCCAATAGAATAGCTCAGGGCTCTAAAGCACCTGCTTAGGCAGGTTTAGGCAGGCACGAGGGACTGCTGTTCAGTTAGAGCCTGGCATCCCATGCAGCGCCAGCCCCGCCCTCGGGGCAGGCTGAGCCAGAAAAAAGAATAAAATCTGGGTTCCATCCTGGTTCAAGGCGCTTGTTTCAGATAGCCAACATTGTAGCCCCTGGACTCGGGACTCCCCTGCGTCGCTACCATTTAGAATATATTATTGTGTCTTTATTTATGCCATGGGTGGCACTGGAAATCATAGATTGGAATCCACTCATTTGAATTCCAATAACTTTTCCATGGGATTACAAACGTAAACTTCTAGCTGGGCATGGTGGTGCATGGCTGTAATCCCAGCATTTGGGAGGCTGAGTCAGGAGGATCAGTGCAAGTTCAAGACCAGCTTGGGCTACAAAAGTGAGCTCAAGACCAGCCTGAACTGCATAGCGAGACCCTGTCTCAAAAAGACAAAAAAAAAAAAAAAAAGCAACAACAACAAATACAAACTTCCGGAGCCGAGACAAGGACCAGGAAGGGCTCTCTGTATAGAAAATCTTGGGAAATTTGCTTAAAGATATATGTATGCTCAAGGCTGAAGACTGAAATATTATTTATAGCAATGTAAAAGACAAATAGCTTCAGTGGCAGCTCACCAATATAGCCTATCTAACATGGGACACAGTTAGTGTTTCATGAATAATCATAAAACAAACTAATATGTGAATATCCATGAACGAGATGTTGGTACAGCTTTGCAATATAACACTTTACAGGGCCACCCAGATAGCTCAGTGGATTAAAGTGCCTACCTAGGCAGAGGTCAGGGGTTCAATCCCCCTGTGCCCCCATCTTGCTGCCCCTACGATGAGCCCATGGTTGAGACTGGGCGTGGTGGTGTACACATGCAATCCCTGCGCTTGGGAGGCTGTAAACAGGAGGATCACTTGAGTCCGATCTACAGAGCGAGACCCTGTAGACCTGTACTAAATACATTTTTTAAAAAAAGACTTCGCAGTCATGAAAAGACACTGTAATAGATTTACTATGTGATAACCGTGGTGTTCACATCTGAAATCCCAGAATCTATGAGTATGTGCACAGCTAGCTACAAACAAAGGAGAATTAAGGTCACAGAATTAAAATCACTAATCAGCTGGCCTTTAAATAGGGAGATTAACCTGGATTATCCAGGTAGGCCCAGTGAATCACAGAGGTTCTTCAAAGTGAAAGAAGGACCAGTTCAGGCAGTGCTGCAGGCTCTTTAGAGAGGATCTCACTATGCAGTTCAGGCTGGCTTTGAACTCACTATGGAGTCCAGGCTGGCCTCAAACTTGAGGTGATCCTCCTGCCTCAGCCTGCAAGTGCTGGGATTATAGGCAGGCACCACCACACACCACCAAGCTCCTGGCTTTAAAATGAGGGGAAGGGGCCGGAGAGATGGTTCAGTGGTCTAAAGCGCCTGCTTAGGAGGGATCAGGCAACTGCGGGGACTGCAGTTCGATCCCCGGCACCACATGCTGCGCCAGCGCCACCACCAGGGCAGGCTGAGCCAGCCACAAAATGAATAAATAAAGAAACAAACAAACATAACAAGCAAACAAAATAAATAAATAATTAAAATAAAATAAAATAAAATAAAATGAGGGGAAGAAATCACACACCAAGCAGTTGGGCCCAGACAAAACTGGAAAAGGGAAAGACACGCATCTCCTGTGGCTCCCAGAACAGAAGGAGCCAACAATTTGATTGTGACCTGGTTGGACCCATTTTCAGACTTCTGATCTATAGACTGTAATAAATTCATGTTGTTACAATTCATTAAGTTGGGGCTGGGGAGATAGCTTAGCGGCACAAGCACCTGCCTGGTGAGTACAAGGTCCCGAGTTCCATCCCTGGTGCTGCATGTTGTGCCAACCCCAAAACCAGGTGTGGTGGTGCATGCCTGTAATCCCAGCACTAGGGAGGCTGAAGCAGGAGGATTGATGTGAGTTCGAGACCAGCCTGGGCTACAAAAGTGAGCTCGAAGCCAGCCTGAACTGCATAGCAAGACCTTGTCTCAAAAAGATTTTTAAAAAAAGAAAGAAAAAAAAAGAAAAAGAATTCATTAAATTGGTGATAGGCAGGGTGTTCAAGGCCAGCCTGGATTGCATAGTGAGATCCTATCCCAAAGAAAATAACAAACAAGCAAATAACCTAAGTACTACTCAGAGATTAGAATTAAACCTAGGTATCAGTTCACGGGGTTGATAGAGCTAAAAAACAAACCCACTGGAACACAGAGGCGGTGAGTACTCACGCTTCTGTTTGCAGGAAGTTGGCACGAACTCCAAATAAAATTAGGTCAACAGCCTGAGACCGAGGACTGCTCCACTGCAGCTCCGGACAGTTATGTAAACATTGACACAGTGCCATAGGATTTCTGAGGGGAAGATTTCTGATTTCTGAAATCTCTTTTCAGACATGTATACAACACAAAAATATTTCCTGAACAATATATTCCATCAAAAATATGGGAGTAGGGCCAGTGAGATGGCTCAGAGGTCTAAAGCTCCTGCTTAGGAAAGCTTAGGCAACTGCAGGGACCTCAGTTTGATTCCCGGCACCACATGCTGTGCCAGCCCCAGGGTAGACTGAGCCGGCCATAATATTAAAAAATATATACATATGGCAGCAGGGCTGGGGCTGGGGCTGGGGCTCAGTGGTAGAATTCCTGCCTTGTAGGCACAAGGCCTCAGCATTACCAAAAATAAAAGACAGCCTGAACTACATAGTGAGACCGTGTCTTAAAACAACAACAAAAGTAAAATCAAATATTTGTTTAAAAAATAAGGGAGCAGGGCTGGCGAGATGGTTCAGTAGTCTAGAGCACCTGCTTGGGCAAGCTTGGGCAGCCACAGGGACTGCGTTCGATCCCTGGCACCACATGCTGCACCAGCCCCCACCCCCAGGGCAGGCTGAGCCAGCCAGAACACAAATAAATAAATAAATGAGGTTTAAATAAATAAATAAATAAATAAACTGTACAGTGTCTTTAAAAATAAATAAATAAATACATAAATAAATACATAAATAAATAGATAGATAGATAGATAAGAGAGCAGGAGCCAGGGAGATAGCTTCGTGGCACAAGTGCCTGCCTGGCAAATACAAGGCCGTGAGTTCGAACCCCAGACCCACAAAATAAATAAATAAATAAATAATAATAATAATAATAATGGAGCAAACCCAGGAAAGAGGAACTCTTACATACTCTGCAACTTCAACAAGAGGTGACAGGCGACAGGCATGGCTAGGAGTATGGTAGGAACACCCTTTCAGACAAAAATACAGGGGCTGGGGAGATGGCTCAGTGGTCTAAGCGCCTGCCTAGCAAGCGCAAAGTCCCAAGACCAATCCCCAGCACTGCATGCCGCCCCAAAACTGGGAATTGTGGTGCACACCTGTAATCCTAGCACTGGGGAGGCTGAGACAGGAAGATCACTACGCGTCTGAGCTGTGTAGTGAGACCCTGTGCTAAATAAATAAATAAGTATTAATAAAAAATAAAAAGACAGACTACATCACCAGAGATAGTTCACCAGCACAAGTGCCTGCCTGACAAGTGTAAGGTCCTAAGTTTGATTCCTGGTACAAAAAAAAAAAAAAAAAGAACACATCACTTTCAGACACCATAGTATAGGACTCCAAGTTGGGCCACTTCAAGATTAAATACCTAGCTGGGGCGAGGCGGGGGGGGGGTTGGCCAAATAGCTCAGCAGATTAAAGCACCTACTTAGGCAAATGTAGGGGCAGGGATTCGGGGCAGGGGTTCATTCTGGTTCTGCTATGCCAGCCCCAGCCCCAGGGTGCCCTGAGACAGGGATTGAGACTGGGCATGGTGGCACCTGTAATCCCAGCGCTTGTGAGGCTGTAAACAGGAGGATCACTATGAGGCCAGTCTACGTAGTGAGACCCTGTAGACCCTGTACTAAATACGTAAAAAATAAAATACCTGGCTGGGAGTGGTAGTGCACACTTGTAATCGCAGCACTGAGGCAGGAGGATCACAGTGAAGTTCAAGGACAGCCTGGGCTACACAGGGAGACCCTGTCACACACACACACACACACACACACACACACACACACACAGATTATATACATAGAATGTTTCATTCATTACCATACCAATAGCAGAGACAGGTGAGTGTTTAGAGACAATGTTACGCAGAAAACGAGGTAGATGGGAAGGCGCGCAGGAAACGAAAACTACTTATACTTCAAGATTCAAGTTTCAAACTATTTATATGATCATACAATTGTAAGAACTGTATACCAATTTTTGTTTCAATGCTGTTTTGCTTTACTTCTTTTTCTTTTTTTTTTTTTTTTTTTTTTTTTTTTTTTTTTTTTTTTTTTTTCTTTTTTTTTTTAATTTTATTTATTTATTTGTTTGCTTGTTGTGTTTATTTGTTTCTTTATTTTATTTATTTTGTGGCTGGCTCAGCCTGCCCTGGTGGTGGGGACTGGCGCAGCATGTGGTGCCGGGGATCGAACCGCAGTCCCTGCAGTTGCCTGAGCCTTCCTAAGCAGGCGCTTTAGACCACTGAACCATCTCGCCGGCCCTTTACTTCTTTTTCTTGAGACAGGGTTTCACTGTGCAGTTCAGGCTGGCCTTGGAATCGTGGCACTCTGCCTGCCTGAGCTCACATGCAGAGCTGGGACTGTAGGTGTATGCTACCATGCCTGGCATTCTGTTTTTGTTTTTTTAATACCCTAGGGGCTTCATGGTAAATTTTTTTAAAAGGCACATTACGGAGGTGCATCATTTTTATTTTACACCTACTTTTTTTGGTATTTCTATTGATGAACTATTCAGTTTCTGTTTTATTGTGTTAAATAATGTATGCTTAACAGGAAAATAAGATATCAATAAGATAAAATATTAATTTTTAATATGTAATGAATGTGTAGAATAAACATCAATATTCTTTAAATATTTATTTATTTGTTTATTTATTTGGTACAGGATCTCACTACTTAGTTCAGATTCAGAGTGATCCTCCTGTCTCAGCCTCCCCAGCACTGGGATTAGAGGTATGTACCACCACGTCCAGTTTCAGTGGCCGGGTTCTGGGGCCAGCATGGCATGCAGTACCAGGAATCAAACTTAGGTCCTTGCACTTGCCAGGTAGGCGCTTAGACCACTAAGCTATCTCCCTAGCCCAACACCAACATTTTCAACATCAACTGTTTACCTTCTTACAAAGCTTAATAAATGACAGTAGAAATAAATTTCTATGTGAATTACAATGAAAATGCAAACAAAATTCTACCATGGAAATGCTCTTTGCTTCAATTATCACACCTAAGGCAGTTATCACAGCACAAATACCCAAGTTGGGGCTGGGGAGATAGCTCCGTGGCACAAGTGCCTGCCTGGCAAGTGCAAGGTCATGAGTTTGAACCCCAATTCTGTAAAAAAAAAAAATCCCAAGTCTCTTTCACACCACCAGCATGTGTGCTCAGCCTTCCTTTCCTGTTTGTCAGGCCGTCTTTGTCACCTCTCTCATCATCCTATTTTCTCAGAAGTTTCCATGAAATTATACAATGTCCACTTACCAAGAAAATGAAATGTCAAATATACGATGAGTGCTTAGAATTAACATCAGCATCTTCTGTATCAACTACTCGTTTGCTTACTAAATCTAAACAAACAAACTAACAAACAAAAACAGAAATAAATTCCTATGTGAATTACAAGGAAAATACAAATAAAAAAACTACTGCAAAAATAATCTTCACTTTGGGACTTGTGGGAAGATGGAGTGGTGAACAGCAGAGAAACACCTTCTCCAAGATTTAGTGTCCAGACACTGGAACATAGAAACATGAAGAGGAGGAGGAGGAGGGAAGTGGGTCCCCAGAACCCAGCAAGGATCTGAAGCAAGAAGTGAAGCCCACAGGGACAGTGAAGAGAAAGACCTCGAGGAGGAAGGTGGTGGCTGCAGGTAGCACTTTTTTCTGGCGAGGACTCACTGCCCGGGAGGGGAGGTTCAGACCTGCAGATGCACTGACTACTGGTGACCCCAGAGGCCTCCACAGAGAAATGCACCAATGGAAAGGAGCAGCGGATGAAAGAGGCTGGTTGGTTATCCGGGTCAAATGCCCTCCAGGAGAGGGTGTCTGACGGGTAGCCATCTTGGAGAGGGGCCAATGGAACTCAGAACTCAGAGCAGCTGGGGGTTGGCTCCATCTAGTGGCTCCCAGATTGAGGGTCAGGGAGCTGAGTTCAACGTGGTGGTGAGAGGAGTTCCAGTCAGCAGGAGGCACACATTGTGACAGACTCAGCAGATCTGGTTCCAGCCTCACAGCCAGAAACCAGCCTGAACTTCAGTGAAAGTAAAGGTGCAGGCACCTGGGATTATCCACTACTTTGCTGTAAATCCGTGGCTGGCTTGCTGGGATTAATCAACATAGATCTGGGCTCTGTCTCCCAGTCTGTCTACCAGTGACAGCAGAGATACTCCTTGAAGTGGACATTTTTTCCTTATTTTCTTCTTTCTTCTCCCTTTTCTTTTAAAAAATATTGATTTATTTGTTGAACTGCAAAGTATCCACAAATAACCCCAGACATACTCAGCCACCTTATCTTTGATAAATGTACCAAACACATTCAGTGGAAGAGAGCCTCTTCAACAAATGGTGCTGAAAAACCTACCTCGCCATATACTGAAGATTAAAACTAGACCCATAACTTTCATCATGCATTAAACTAAAATCAAAATAGATCAAAGAGGGGCCAGGGAGGTAGCTCGGTGGAGTAAGTGCTTGCCTGGCAAACACAAGGTCCTGAGTTCAATCCCTGGTACCACCAAAAAAATAAATAAACAATGATAATAGATCAAAGATGTAAATATTAGAGAGATGGCCAGATAGCTCAGTGGACTAAAGTACCTTCTTAGGCAAATTCAGGGACCAGGATTTGGTCCCTGGCATACTTTGTAGTTGTCTCCCCAGGGTCCGCTGAGACAGCGATTGAGACAGGGCATGATGGCATGTGCCTGTAATCCCAATGCTTGGAAGGTTAAAAACAGGAGAATCACTAGGATTCTGATCTGTATAGCGAGACCTATGCTAGGCCTACTGCTGAGCTACACCTCTGACTCTTTAGTAGACATTTTCAAAAACATAATCAACTAGCCAAAAAGACAACAAACTCAGACCGCCCCCCACACCAAAAAAATAAACTTTTGGATAAAAGAGAAAATCCAAAATAGATCAAAGCCCAGAAGACAAAGTATTTGAATCCCCATATTAATGAACAAGAAAGCCAGACATAGTGATGAATGCCTGCAATCTCCCCACTCAGGAGGTTGAAGCAGGATGATTACAAGTGAGTTCAAGGCTAGTCTGCACTATGTGTAACTAACAAAATAAGTAAGTAAAACAAGAACAGAAAGAGCAAGTTATCGAACTGATAAAGTAAACAGAGACTAGGCATGGTAGCACGTGCCTGTAATCCCAGTGTTTGGGAGGCTGAAAACAGGAGAATCACCATGCGTCTGGTCTATGTAGTGAGACCCTGTAGACCCTTACTAAAAAACAAACAAGAAGTAAATAAACATCACTGAGATAAATATAAGGACTCCACAAGTATGTGTGTGTATATATATATATATATATATATATATATATATATATATATGGACTACACAAAGAAAAACTAATAAACTCTGAAATTAATGAATTTTTTTAAAGGCTTAAAATGTACTTTAATAAGTTGATGTTGTATTACTGCTCCATTTCTCAGAAGAACTCCAAATTTAAGGTATCAGAGACAAATCAAACAGGGTACACAGCATAACTACCTAAGACAGGCGAGGCTAAGAGCTACTGCCAGGCCTTCAGCATAGAGCCACCCTATCCCCAAGATTGTACTGGGCCTATCAAGAAAAGCTGGGAACAGTAACATCATAAACACAAAAATGTCATTTCCGGGATCTCCTTACTCAAGGAAAAGATAGAGGCAAGTTAACACAAGATGTTTTTAAAGATATACTAAAATGAAAATCTTTGTGAGAAAATGTCTTTAGTACATGAAAGGGTGATATCTGGGATCTAACAGAACTGTACATATGCTGTCTGTGGCCTCTGTGGACACTTGCCTGAATTCTCATCTGGGAGCAAATGGAGCAATGGGGCTAAGGTCACTGGGAGGTGTTTGTTTTTTGTGGTGTATGTGGAAGTGTCTCTGGGCGTGAGGGGTGTAGACAGCAAATAAAACATGATGGACAAAAAACCTGGAATGCTCAAGATCAATGGGACTCCAAGGAATCATTCTCTCATGGCTCCCCCCAGCCTTCAGCAATTCATTATATTTGAAGCCGGGCGTGGTGGCGCACACCTGTAATCCCAACACTCGGAAGGCTGAGGCAGGAGGATCAACGCGAGTGCAAGACCAGCCTGGGCTACAAAAGTGAGCTCAAGGCCCGCCTGAACTGCATAGTGAGACCCTGTCTCAAAAAGATTTTTTTAAAAATTCATTATATTTGAAATTTCAGGAATGCATCACACAGAACCGATTAAACCACAGAGAATTTATTAAATATCACCCCTCCTTTGCCTCTGCCCCCAGCATGCTCCCTTACAGTAGCACAGGCAGGGAAGACCTAGCTATTGGCAGGAATCCCTAACACTTTTTTAAGGTAGAATTCTGGCTAGTCCAGAAGGGTTCCTTCTTTTAAGACTTTCAGAAAACTAGACACCGCAACTTTATTAGTATCAGTGATGTGTGTTTGGCACAAATTCAGCTCCAGGAGCTGCACAGTGGAAAGCAGGAAGGGTTCCACCAGCTGCCCCAATTCCTTCCATCGTAGCAGCCAGGCCAAAGTGTTCACTTATTGGTGGCGTCAAGCCCAAGGCTCCATCGGGCATCACAGTGGCAGGCCCCGGAGGAACTGGGGTACCAGCGGGCACTGGAGCAGGGGGCATGGCGCCTCTGTTGTTTGTGCCCATAGCCCCTCCCATAGCCACCTGGACTATCCCTATCTCTCGCTCTCGCGCATCAGGGAAAGTTCCCTTGAATCCTTGCTGCTGTCACCACATCGTCTCTTCTTGTCGCCGCCGCATTTCCTCTTCACAGCTCCGTCGCTCCTCCTCCTGCCTGAGCTCCAGTTGCTTTCGTTTTTGAACCTCTTGGCTGTGCGGCGCTTCCATTCTCCCCGGTTCTTGGCGTCTCATCAAATCCTGCCTCATCAGCATCACCTGGTGCTGGTGGCGAGCAGCCTCCATCTCCGTCTCCAGCTTCTCACGGCTTCCTCGGTGTTGCGGTTCACTCGACCCTGCTGCTGCTTCTCCATCCCCGTAAGTGCCTCCCAGCGTGTGGCATATTCATATTCAAAGGAGCCAGGCTGTGCAGATCGAGGTGGCTGCCCTCGCTGCTTGTGAAATTGCCGGTTCTTTATACCAAGCTTTCCTGGAAGTTCTTCTTCTTCATCTAAGTGGTCCACGGGCTCCGCAGTCACAGGCCGAGGAAATGTGGTGAGTAGGAAAGACCCTGCGCTGCCTCTGTCCATCCAGAGCTTTCTGTGCAGCTGGCTTCCCTGAGAACTCAACAACGCCTTTTCCTGAGGGTCTCCCTCAGTCATCCACAGTGACGACAGCCCTCTCCACCTGGCCAACACAGAAAAGGCTTCTTCCAGTAGCTCATTGGACACGTACTGAGGAAGGTTTCAGACTGTAAGGGATGCACTATGGCAGGCAAAACACACACGCTGAGGTAGCGCGTGGTGCCAGGGATCGAACCGTGGTCCCTGCAGTTGCCTAAGCTTTCCTAAGCAGGAGCTTTAGACCGCTGAACTATCTCACCGGCCCCAGAGAGGGCTATTATCCAGGTCTGCTTTGGCGATCTCTGCAAGGACTCGTGTTTCCAAGAGAATAAGGCCAAAGCCTTTACCCTTATGAATGAAAACTTCTCCTGCTTTCCCCTATTTCCCAAATAGTTTCCTCATTTCCTCCTCAGTGATATCAGGGGAAAGATGGCTCACAAAGAGGCAGCTACGGTGGGTAAATGTCTTCTCTCCTGGTTTCCTAAATTTCTTCAGGTCAATAGTCAAACCCTCATTCTGGCTACTGGCCTGTTGCCCACTGGCTACTGGCAGCTGCTGCTGCTGCTGCTGCTGCTGCTGCTGCTGCTGCTGCTGCTGCTGCTGCTGGTGATGCTGCTGCTGCTTCCTTGGAGTCGGCTCTGCTTCTCCAACTTAGAGGTCTTATTGCTCTGCATTTTTATATCCTCAACTGGATTGAAGACAGCAAAGTGCCTCCAGGCCTAACTTCAACTTCGCCACTACCAACAGTCCTCTCTGCAGAGTAATGGGCAACACTACCCAGGCTCTACCACCCCGAGAAAAAAGCTGAAATGAATGAATTTTAAATAGATACATTATACTAATAGTTACATAGAAGAAATGATTACTTTAAAAACTAAAGTAGAAGAGCCTTATCTGATATAGGAGCTAGGGCATGGCAGAGCTGGCTGGGCGAAGTGAACAGGACCTGTGACTTATAAGATCTCAGGGCAAGGGCCAGAGAGATAGCTCTGTGGCACAAGCACCTGCCTGGCAAGTTCAAGGTCCTGAGTTCGAACCCCAGTCCCGCCAAAAAAAAAAACAAAAAAACAGAGGGCAGCACAAGTACCCACAAATACCTGTATGTAACACTTCTTCAGAGCTCCCACCATGTGAGTGGCATGTAAAGGACCCAGGCCGTTGCTATAGTAGCTTCCCACCACCCCGCACCAGTTTCTAAGATTGGGCTTGGACTTTACTTTTATCTTTTTTGGCCCATGTTCACTGGGTAGAACTGGTTTGTTCCACACCCACTAACCCCACTCTTTTGAAATGAATGACACCATTTGCCTTATCTCTTCCTTTGAGGCAAGAATAACCTGAAGTACATTTTTTTTTTTTTTTTTGAGACAGGGTCTCAAATGCAGTTCAGGCTGGCCTCAAACTTGCAATGATCCTCCTGCCCCAGCCTCCCGAGGGCTGGGATTACAGGTGTGTGCTACCATGCCCAGCACCTGAAGCACTTTTGATTGCTAGCCATTTCTAAAGAAACTGCCCAATAACAGAACCAACCAAGTATGTATGTGCATGTGTGTTAGAACACAAAACTTCTCCTGGGCATGGTGGCATGTGCCTATAATCCCAGCACTCTGGAGGCAGTCAGGAGGAAGATCGGCATGCATTCAAGGCCAGCCGGGTCTACCTAGCAAGACCTGTCCCAATATATACAAAAATTAAACAGAGCATGGTGGTGCACACCTATAATCCCAGCACTTGGGAGGCTGAGACATCAGGATTACTGTAAGATCAAGGTTAGCAAGGCTAAATAGCAAGTTTGAGGCCATTCTGAACTATATGGCAAGATCCTCTCTCTAAAAAAAAAAGCACAAAAAAATTCAAAATTCTACAGATCTTGGGCCGGTGAGATGGCTCAGTGGTCTAAAGCACCTGGTTAGGCAAGTTTAGGCAGCCACAGGGACTGGGGTTCGATCCCCGGCACCACACGCTGAGCTAGCCCCACCACCAGGGCAGACTGAGCCAGCCAGAACACAAATCAATAAATAAATGAGGGGTTTTTTTTTTTTTTTTCCGTCTTTTTATTTATTTATTTATTTATTTATTTATTTATTTATTTATTTGCTTGTTGTGTTTGTTTCTTTATTTATTCATTTTGTGGCTGGCTCAGCCTGCCCTGGTGGTGGCGCTGGCGCAGCATGTGGTGCCGGGGATCGAACTGCAGTCCCCGCAGTTGCCTGAGCCCTCCTAAGCAGGTGCTTTAGACCACTGAACCATCTTGCCGGCCCCTTTTTCCCGTCTTTTTGAGACAGGGTCTTGCTATGCAGTTCAGGCTGGCCTTACGCTCACTTCTGTAGCCCAGGCTGGTCTCGAACTCACACCAATCCTCTGCCTCAGCCTCCCCAGTGCTGGGATTACAGGCATGTGCCGCCACACCCGGCTAATTAAATGAGGTTTTAAAAAAATATAATAAAACAGAATTCTACAGATCTTGATTGTGTGAATTCTTAGTGGAAATACTGATTGAAGTGTATGTACACTGGTGCTGACACGTATTGCCGAGCTGCCGTATATGCGGATTATTCTAGACTGATCTCTACCAGCAATGAATGACAGTGAATGTTGCTCCATATCCTCAGATACACAATATCAACTTGCAAAAGAGCTGGGTGTGGTGGCCCACGCTTGTAATCCCAGCACTCTGGGAGGCCGAGGCAAGAGGAATTCAGTGAGTACAAGGCCAGTCTGAGTTACATGACAAGCCTGTTTCAAAAAGCAAAAACAGGGGCTGGGGAGCTAGTTCTGTGGCCTAAGTGCCTGCCAGGCAAGTGCAAGGTCCCAAGTTTGAATCTTGGTTCTGCAAAAAAAAAAAAAAAAAAAGCAAAAACAAATGATTTGTTGGCTTGATGTGTGAAAATGGTAAATAAAATCTCAGGACAGATTTTATTTTTATTTTTACTTGTCTTTTTGAGACAGAATCTCTTTGTGTAGTTCAGGCTGGTCTTCAACTCACTCTGTAGGCCAGGCTGATCTCAAACTCAAAATGATCCTCTTGCCTCAGTCTCCCAAGCAGATTACAGGTATGTGCCACCATGCCTGACCTTAAGATAGCTTTTTAAATCCTTAATTTTGGTACCAGGATTGAACTTAGGACCTTAGACCTACCAGGCAGGCACTTAAGCAACTGAGCTATCTCCACGGCCCAGGATAGCTTAAAAAAAATTATAGCTTTTGTTTTGTGTGTATACTCTGCTGGAATTCAGTATTTTGTTTGCAACATGAAAAGAAGTTGGAAGGTTTACTATATAGTACACCATCTAGATAACAGAAAATCCATACATGACTGAATTTCCCTATGAAACTGCCTAGTCTTAGTCTTTTATTTTTTTTTAAAGGAGGAAGCCTTACCTCTTTGGCATATAGAGTTCCATAAGAATTGTTCCAGATTTCCTGATTTTCTGTTCTTTCTGGAGCCAATATTTGTTATGCTTGTTGACCTTGTGGGTCATAACTGCAATTTACATTTTCCTCCATGAGCGTTATCTATTTTATTTTATTTTATATTTTATTTTGTTAAGATAAGGTCTTGCACTGGGGAGATAACTCAATAGAATAAGTGCTTGCCTGGCAAGCATAAGGTCCTGAGTTCAATCCTCAGTACCGTAAAAAAGAGAAGAGAGAGAGAGAGAGAGAGAGGTTTTGCTATGGAGTCCAGACTGGCCTTGACTCACTAAGTAGTCTAGGTTATCCTCAGACTCACAGTGATCCTCCTGCCTTAGCCTCCCAAGTGCTGGGATTACAAGCATGCACCACCACACCCAGCTTAACTTTTATTCTGCTATCTCATACTGTAGACCTCAGGTCCTGAGGAAAATCACCCCAGAGGCCCTTACCCTTTCCAGGAACAGAGTCCTGCTCTCCGTGCTCCAACCACCTTATCAGAAATCCTAGAAACCAGGCTTTTTCCTCATACTTCTTGATCCTGGAATGAACTGTGATCCAAATGAGTTCAGTCCTAGAATCTTGTCTTGGATTTTGTATTTTTGTTTTCTTTTTAGCTTTTTGAGACAAGGTTTTGCAACGAAGTTCATGCTGGCCTTAAACACACTATATAGTTCAGGCTGGCTTTGAACTTGCAACAGTCTTCTGTCTCAGCCTTCTGAGAGCTGGGATTACAGGTGTGCGCCATCACACCTGGAATCTTCTAGTAGATTTTGGAATTAGGTATAAAGTTTTCAGTCTTAATCTGGGCTGGTCTCTACTAAGTAAGCAAAGCAAAGGGCTGGCCAAATAGCTTGGCAGATTAAAGCACCTGCTAGCAGGTGCAGGGACCAGGGGTTGGATCCCTGGTCTGCAGTGGCGCCCGCTCCCCTGTGCAGATGCACTGAGATGGCAATTGAGACTGGGTATAGAGGCACGTGCCTATAATCCCAGCTCTTGGGGGGCTATAAACAGGCAGATCAAAAGTCCAATCTAGTAGTGAGATCTCGAACACCCTGTAGACCCTTCCCTAAAATACTAAATAAATAAATACATAAATAAGCAAAGAAAAGTGGAGATTATTATCAAGGGTGTGTTTTTAACTTGTCATTTGGGAAGCAGAGAAAGCTAATCCACAGAAAGAAAAGACAGAATGAAGTAGATCTAAAAGAGAACCAGGGGCCAGGGAGATAGCTCAGTAGAATAAGTACTTGCCTGGCAGGTGCAGGGTCCTGAGTTCAATCCCCGGTACCACAAAAACAAACAAACAAACAAAAATAAATAGAACCAGAAGTGAGACCAAGATAGTATTGCTGAATTCCATGTCACTTTTTTAGTTCTTAATTCCAGTTCCATTTCTTGGGGGCTTTGATACTTTCCTTCCCTTAGGCTCTGGGAGATACCTTGATATCTACGTGATTTAAGACTTGTTCTTTTCAAATTAGCTTACATCAGTTCCTTTTGTGGCATTTGGAGCCATAAGCTCTCACACATTCAGTTCACTGTCCTAAGTCCCTGTTTTCTCCATTAAGTCTTCCACCACTGCCTATTCCAAATCTTTGACTTCTCCAAATTTCCAGTGTTATATTTATATAATTGGGGGAAGAGCTAAAAAAAATCTTTGCCCAAGAATATTCAAAAGTTTTCCCACCCCTAGCATGAGTGAATTTCCCAGAATCTCTTCCTTTAGTATATAAAAATTGTGGTATGTTTATAAACGGAATACTACACGGTAAGAAAAAAATGGAGTACTGATAATACACAGCAATACAGGCTCATTTCAAATCTGTCTTGTTGGAAGAAAGTCGGAAAGTCAGGCACGCGTGCTCGCTCCGGCAGCACAAAGGCTACAACTGGAAAGTCGGGCACGCTATACGTGGGCTCATACTGCATGGCTCTGTGTGCATAAAGTTCATGAGCAGACAAAACCAACCATGGCAACAGAATTTCAGGATGGGGCTTCTTCTGGGGAGCATACTGAGCTAAAAGGGGCAATGATACCAACAGCCTCCAACATTGCCAGTTTCACCAGTATCCCACTACAATTATGGAACGTTGGACTATGTATACAACTACTCCCTCTTTGTATAAAAATTTTTTTTCTTTTTTTCCTCACCTACTAATATAGATTAGAAAATTTATCATGTCTACACCCTGTGCTCTGTATAACTACTATGAGGACAATAATATTCAATGTATCAATTATTATGAATGCACTAATAATGTGTTTTGAAACTATCATACTGTTATTTCTTATTAAAAATAAAAAAATGAGGTCCAGTGGAATAAGTGCTTGCTTCCTGAGTTCGATCCCTGGTACCACCAAAAAAAAAAAAAAAATGAAATTGGAAAAAAAAAAAGGGGCGATGAACCTTGTTAGGGTAACAAAATTTTTTATATGTTCAAATGGTAGTGGCTGAAGAACTGTTACGGTTTATATCTCGCTGTTCCCCCAAAGCCTCATGTCCACCCTGGTGGGGTTTTTGTTCCTTTTGGGGGAGGCAGTACTGGAGATCAAACTCAGGACCTTGTACTTGCTGGGCAGGTGGTTATGCCGCTGAGCTATATCCCTGACCTTGGTGGGGTTTTTGAAGGTGATTGGATTATGTGCCTTCTATTTATTTCTGAAAGTGGGCTATAGTCCCTCCTCAGACTCATTATCAGTACTGCGAATTTAATTCATATATATAAAGTACATTGGCGCATGAACTCAATTCTGTGGATCAAGCAGGATCTTGATAGGATGGTTTAGGTCTGACCTCAACCTGAGGAATGGAAGGTGTAAGACCGGCAGCTGTTAATCTGTTACCACAACTCTCTTTCTCAGAGGCCTGCTTATAGAAAACTTGTTTTCTTACATTAATTAGCTTGCACTCTCTCTGCACAGCATATTTTATGGTTTCATTTACAGCAAAATCTTACCTTTAGTAAGTGTAAAACCTCACGACTTTTTGTGTGTATCTTGACTAATTCTTTGCTCAGGGCAAGAACTTAGAATCTGAAAGAAGACCACGGCACCCAACAACCCTAGGGAAAGGTCCACAGATCTTAAAGAGAAAGATAGCTTTTCCATCAAATTGAAAGAAATACGGCTCATACTGTGCTCAAAAACTACTTCACCCAGCATGGGTGGGTAAGGTGCTTATGCTTTTGGTAACAAAGCAAATAATATCAAAAACTATACTTTTTAGTGTTAGAATATCAACTCTTATTACCACAATAAATATACCACTATAAATTGCTTAAGACATTTATGCTAGGTTATATAGCAAGACAATTTTTTTTTTTTTGGTGGTCCCAGGGATCAAACTCAGAATCTTGCACTTGCCAGGCAAGCACTTATTCCACTGAGCTATCTCCCTGGCTCCAAAGTTGAGAAGGAGTTAAGGTTTGTTTTTTTTTTTTGGGGGGGTGGGGGCCTGGCTCAGGCTGCCTTATGGGCCAGTCAGGTAAGGCTTGTGGAGCTGGAGAATGAACCCTGGTCCCCTGTACCTGACTGCATTTGTCCAAGCAAGCACTTAACTAAACTAAGCCACAGGTCCCCAAGCAAGACAATTTTCTTGAAGAATTATTATATACACAGCATAGAGAAAATACATTTAGAAGCAAAAAACAGTGTTTAAATCAATGAAAATTATATAATTTATTATGGAATTTCAAGCAATGGAATAGCAAGTCTGATCAACAAATATGGTAATGGAGCCAGGTGAGGTGGCGCATGCCTGTAATCCCAGCACTTGGGAGGCTGAGGCAGGAGGATTGGTGTATGTTATAGACCAGCCTGGGCTACAAAAGTGAGCTCAAGGCTAGCCTGAACTGCATAGCGAGACCCTGTCTCAAAAAGACAAAAAAAAAAAAAAAAAAAAAAAAAAAAAAAAAAAAAAAAAAAAAAAAAAAAAAAAAAAAGAAAAAAAAAAA
>PVKN010002620.1:0-15651 GCA_004027915.1 Capromys pilorides | reverse complement strand
GTTACCAAGATGTCCAAATACGTGGTGGTGTCAGATACGGACCACCAAGCCTGGCTTCCCCATCATATATTTTGTGTAAAATGGATGAAAAATCTAAAGTTGATATTAATGAGTTGAGAGTAGAGAACACGGGCCGGGGAGATAGCTCGGTAGAGTAAGTGCTTGCCTGGCAAGTGCAAGGTCCTGAGTTCAATCCCTGGTACCACAAAAAAAAAGAGGAGGACAAAATTATTGTATCAATTTTGCATGTGGGTAGTTAGCAGTTTTCAGATAATTTTTAATCCTGGCAAAACATAAGGCTAGTTTATTTATTTATTTATTTTTTGTGGAACCAGGGTTCGAACTCATGACCTTGCACTTGCCAGGCAGGCACTTGTGCCACGGAGCTATCTCCCCAGCCCCTTTTTTTTATTTTTAAATTTTTTGTTTATGTATTTGATACAGTGTCTTGGTACATAGTTTGGGCTTCTAGTGATCTTCCTGTTTCAGCCTCCCCAGTGCTGGGATTAAAGCATACGCTACCACTGCCAGGGTTCCACCACTCCTGGGTTTTAGGTGGCTAGGAGAGCGTGTAGGTCCTGGAGGATCAAACTCCAGACAGGCAGGTGCTTAGATCTCGGAGCTGTCTCCCTAGCCCAAGGCTGTTTGGTTTCTTAGCTAGAAAAGAAAAATGAGTCCGTTTCTTTAAATTTACTGTGATCTGTAAAAGTAAATAAGAGTCGTACTTTTGATGCCTATATAAAGTACATGAAATGTTTTAGATCAGTGTTAAAGGTGATTGTTACTCAAAATACAAATCCGTGTGTGTGTATTTGCGCACCTGCTGTGGGTCAGGCGGGTGGTCAGATCTATACTCAAGCTGTTTTTTTTGTACCATGAATCCAACTCCAACCTTTGCGTTTGCCAGACAGGCATTTAAGCTGCCGAGCTATTGCCCCAGCTATACGCAAGCCTCACATGGAGAGGGAGCAGTTAATAAGAGCAAAATGTGCCGGGCACGGTGGCGCACGCCTGTAATCCCACCACTTGGGAGGCTGAGGCAGGAGGATCTGTGCGAGTTTGAGACCGGCCTGGGCTACAGAAGTGAGCTCAAGGCCAGCCTCAACTGCATAGCGAGACCCTGTCTCAAAAAGACAAAAAAAAAAAAGAGCAAAACGTGGTGATCACTCTCGCTCTTCTTAACTTTAGCCTCAGTTTACCCTGGACGGCCCCTGAATATGCCCAGGATTCCCAGGGTCCTTACCAGTTGGTTTGAATTAGTTGATTTCTTTTTGGAGCGTGTTGATATTTTCTGTTGAGGATCCCATTTGAGATAAGAAATTACGTAAGGTTATTATTTACTACAATTTTTAAAGTTGGTTCTAGAATGAACTCCTTCAAGCCTAAAGAAACATCCCTTTGTTCTAATGTTTTGTATTTATTCAGACCGTTTTTGCCTGGCATGTGTTTTAGACTGATCACATCTCAGCCTGTAAACCTAGGATGAACTGTCTTAGTTCTGAAGTAAGCACATCTTTGTCTCTTCAGCATGTTTTTCTTGCCCTTGAGGGTCAGCCAAATTATCCAGTATTTCCACTGTAATGTACTTCCATGTTTTGTAAGATACTTCAGTGTTTAATTAGATGAAGATGCTAGCCTTGTTTAAAAATGTTGTTTCCATTCAAGTCAGTTGTTTGAAATTGGACAAAAATAGTTGTTTTGGGGGCTGGGGAGATAGCTCTGTGGCACAAGTGCCTACCTGGCAAGTGCAAGGTTGTGAGTTCGAACCCTGGTTCCGCCAAAAAAAAATAAATAAAATAAATAAAAATTAAAAAATAGTCGTTTTGTTTTTAAAGTGTGCTGATGGCATGGTGGCACACATGTAGCCCAGCACTTGGGAGGGAGACTGAGGCAAAAGGATTGTCTGGATTAGAATTCAAGGCCAGCGTGGGATTACATAATACATTCAAGGCCAGCCTAAACCACATATCACGACTTTACCTCAGAAAAAAGTAGCTCCTTGTCTTTGCCTTTGTTTGAAGTATGTCTGTAAAATAGACTTGAGTAGAGGACGTGATTTTTGTTTGCTTTGGCAAGTAGTTCATAAAAGTAGGATCCTAGCTGTGTGTGTGTGCGTGTGCGTGTGCGTGTGCGTGTGTGTGTGTGTGTTAAACTATGTGTTTTACAATAAACTTTCCCTCTCCCTTGCTGTAAGGAAGCCATGGCAATGTAATGTTTCTGCAGCCCTTCACCCTGTAACCTGTGTTTAGTTAGTGTGTAGTCCCTGAAATGGTCTCCACTGATAGGAGACTGGTGATACAGAGTTGTTGATTCTCTTCTCAGCAGAATCCGGGTGGCTGAAGATACTCCTTGTTAACTCCTAGGAAGATAATTAAAGGTTCCCTATAATAAAGTAAAGATCCTTTTAGAGCCATTTCCTAACCAGAGCAATTAATCTTTGTTAGGGATGGCGTTAAACTAAAGTTGCATGCATAGTTGTTTTACCTAATATTCGTGGTATTTTTTCCTTGTTATTTTAGATGAGGTGATCATATGATCATTTTGCAAGTAAAGTCAATATAAATTGTTGAGTTCTTAGCTGGAAAACAACTGTGGAACATGTATAAGGCTATTAAAAGTTTAGATATTTTTGATGTGAACCAGCATTGCTTTTAGTTACCTTTAATTCTTGTGGTTTGTTAGTATTGGTAAATTTTTTGGTTTTTGCTTTTTTGAGACAGAATCTTGCTATGTAGTTCAGGCTACCCTTGAACTCACTGTTGTAGTCTGGTTGGGCTTAAGCTCACAGCAGTCCTCCTGCTTCAGCCTCCCAAATGCTGAGATTTCAGGTGTGTACTACCATGTCTGGCCGGAAAAATTGACTATCGTTATTGATTAAATTTAAGTGCATATTCAACTCAAAAAATGTAATTGCAATAATTATATAATTTAATGTTCTATTGAACATGTTTGAAATATTTATATATGATCATATATTCAATTATTGCAGTATAATTGAAGATATTAGCATATAGCAATTATAACAGTCGAAGTAATACTAATACTTTTGGTTTTTTTCCAATTCACCAAATTTGAATCAGAAAAAACTCTTTCGTATGGAAGACCCATTTAATGATGAGCATCAGGAGAGGCAAGAAGTGGAAATGTTGGCTAAGAAGTTTGAAATGAAATATGTGAGTATTATGAACAGTGTTCACTGGGTAATTTTGTTTTCTCGCCTCTCCTTTCCGTGGGGGCTGGTAAGAAGGGCTTGTCACTGTCTTTCGCCTGTCTTCTCAAAAACTGAAGCCAGGTGAGAGGTGAGACAGGCCCACAGTTGGGTGGGTTGGTGGTGGTTGTAGTTCATTACAGTGCCCTACGGTCCAGACAGTTTAATGTAATCATTTCCAGTTCTTGTAACAGAACTCCAGGAAAAGCAATCCTGAGCACGTTTTACAGATGAGGAAATGGAGGCTCTTAGCCATTAGTGATCCACAGTTACTCAGTGTCACAAATGGGCAGATGGGGTTGTCTTGGGCCATCTGTCCAATTGAAATAGACTGTTACCTTAGTTCTCCTGCTGTAGTGGTTCAAAACCCTTACTGCCTCTTAGGAGTTGGACAAAGTATCCTTCCACGCCCCCTGATGCGACTCGTCTGTGAAAACACCCTATTTACCTTAAGTGCTTATATTCTACATTTGTGCTACAATATATTGTTTTGTTTTAATATAAAAATAATTTGAAGGACTGTGGAGATAGCTCAGTAGAATAAGCGCTTGCCTGACAAACACAAGGTCCTGAGTTCAAGTCCTGGTACTAAAAAAAAAAAAATTCCTTGGTTAAGTTGATTTTTCCAAATTTTTAAAATATGCTAATGTTCCGGGAAGCCCTGCTCCCCATGCCTTGTTGATCTGTTGACTTTAACTGTTCTTAGCACTTTACTAAAGTATAACCCAGCTGAGAAGCAAGACCACATGTAATTACATGTATCCTTTTAGGTTCCTTTGTGAGCCCTGAGAAGTGTCCTATAGAGAGAGGCTATCAGCTCACGCTAGCCCTGCCGTTCATGTTGTCACCAAAATGCAGGCTGGACTGTAGTTGGTACTTGCTCACCCCTTGTGGTAATTAGGACACTGAAGGTAAAAGAAATACATGAGAATAGATTGGAATTCGAGTCAAGTTCTAGGTTTGCTTTGCCATTTACTAATTGTGTTCCTTTTGGTAAAGTTATTTAGCCTCTTTGGGCCACACTTTTCTTATCTGTGAATTTGAGAGCTTTTTTTGTTTGTTTGTTTCTTGAGACAGGGTCTTGCTGTACAGTACAGGGTAGCTTTTGAACTCATGCCAGTCCTCCTGCCTCAGTCTTCTGAGTGTTGGGATTTTAGGTATGGGCCATCATTCCTGGACTATGACTACATAGTAAGTTTTGGGATAAACCTGGGTTGTTTGTTTGTTTTTATGGCCAGCTCAGCCCGCCCTGGGGGTGGGGCTGGCACGGCATGTGATGCCAGGGATTGAACCACGTCCTTGCACTTGCTTAAAAGTAGGTGCTTTAGACCTCTGAGCTATCTCACCAGCCCAAATTTGGATTTTAATAGGAAGAGCTGTTATTTAATAGCAAAAGCTGTTGCACTAATTTTGGGGGCATTTGTTTATTTTTGTACTGGGAATCAAATTCAGGACCTTGTGTTTGCCTGGCAGGTGCTATACCCCTGAGTTAAATGCTATCTTTATTTTAATTAATTAATAATTAATTAATTGTCTTTTTGAGACAGGATTGCTATGCAGTTTAGCCTGGCCTTGAGCTCTCTTTGTAGCCCCGACTGGTCTGAGACAATGACCTTGCTGCCTCAGCCTCCTGAGTGCTGGGTTATAGGAGGGTGCACTATGTGCAGACACTTTTTTTTTTTTTTTGTATAAGCTGTCTTATTAGTTTAGTATTTTAACCGAGTATTACATTTACAAAATTTTATTTCTTTTTTTTTTTTTTGAGACAAGGTTTGGTTATGCTGTTCAGGCTGGCCTTGAACTTATTATGAAGCTTGGGCTGGCCTCAAACTGCCAGTGATTCTCCTGCCTCAGCCTCCCAAGTGTTGGGATAATAGGAGTGTGCCACACTTCCAGTTGTTTCCAGTTTAATTCCTGTACTTGGGCGGGTGAGATAAGAGGATTGACAAGAGTTCAAGGTCAGCCTGTGCTACAAAGTCAGTTCAAGGCCAGCCTGAACTTAGACTTTGCCTCAAACACACACACACACACACACACACACACACACACACACAAAAGTGCTGGGATTACAGGCAGGCATTACCGTGCCTGATGATTTACAAAGTTTTTAAATCGTAGTCACACATTTCCCTCTGGTATTATGAACATATCCAGTGTCATTTCCTGGGCAAGTAACATCTAGGATGTCTTCTTTTAGAGGTTCCTTATTATCCTTCCCAAGTACTGTATAAATGTATATATTCTATCCCAGTCCACTCCTTCCCCCCCCACTTTTTTTTTTTTTTTTTTTTTTGTCTTTTTGAGACAGGGTCTCGCTATGCAGTTAAGGTTGGTATTGAACTCACTTTGTAGCCCAGGCAGGCCTCAAGGTCTGAAATGATCCTGTCTCAGCCTCAGAGTGCTAGGAATGACAGGTATGCTCAGCGATGCCTGGCAAACCGCCCCTCCCACCTTTTTATACACAAAATCCTATAAACTATGCTTTTTGCTTCTGCATCTACCATACCTTAAGATGTTCTTTTTTTTCTCTTACCCAGAACTAAGAGCTCTCCCTTCCTCTCCTTTTCCTACATTTTTCCCCCCCAGTACTGTGGATCAAAGTCTGGACCTTGTGCTTGCCAGGCAGGTGCTTATGCTGCTAAGCTATTTCCCTGGCCCATCCTCACCCTTTTTAGGGCTGCTTGCTGTTTTATTGATGAAATACTACCATTTATTTAATCAGTCCTCTAATGATTCAGGTTGATTTCTTAAATTTGCTCTTGTAAGTAGTGCAGCAGTAAATCACTTGGTAAAATTTCATTGGTTTTTAAGTTTATATTCAGGACAGATTCCTAAAATTAGAAAATTCTGGTCAAAGAATAATGAATAATGTGTTTATAGTTTTTCTGTATATTAAGAAATCCATCAGTATTTCTACTCCATACTTTCTTGCCATAAGTTCTAAAAGCATGGATTAGAATTGTGTATGGGAAAATTCCTAGCATATGATCGTATAAGTAACTCTAGTCAGTATATGATGCAGTACCTGGAGGTAGCATAGGGCCTTACTGTGGAGCTCTAGGATGATACCAATATCTAGAAAACCAATATTCTGAAGCTAATACATAAAATTGGGTTCCAAAATATTTGGATATATCCAGGGTTTGCTTTTTTTTTTTTTTTTTTTTTTTTTGGCAGAACTGGAGATTGAACTCAGGCCCTTGCACTTGCCAGGCAAGCACTTATTCTACTGAAATATCTCCCTGGGTTTGCATTGTTGAGGGATGACATAGTGAAGATTTTATGTGCATCAACCTAGAAGCATACCCTAAGTGATAGATAGACAGACAGACATCAAAATATTTGGAACCATTTAAAAAAATTACTAGGCCAAAGTGATGTGAGAGAAAATTTTTTGACTCTGGACCATCACAGAAAAAGTCTCTCAAATAGGAGTAGTCAGGGTGACAAATTAAGATGTCCTTGTAGCTGAAAATTGGTGATATCAGAAATAAGAGAGTATAAACTTGTACTATCTTGCTTTTATGCTCAGATACTCAGCAGCAGTTGCTAACTGGTTTTTTCTTTGTTTTTGAATGAGGCAATGTAATTGAAATACTTATACTAGACCATACTAAATTGGTTGCTATACATAAATCTTATTACTGAATAGTTTTGATATTTCTACTACTCTGTAAGTTGTTAATTTGTTTTGTTGGTAACTGTTAGAAGGAATCTTCAGTTTAAAGAGGCTCCCATTCCTTCCCCATTCCCAGTTAACACTGCAAATGTCCCAGGTTCCAGCTTAGTTTCTAGATGCCTTCTGAATGATGGTTTTTTTTTTTTTTTCAGGGTATCTGTACCTTACAGCAGGGAATGAAGTTCAGTTTAATAGACACAGATTTGTTCTAGGCTTCTAGGACATAGGATAACCTGTGACACATGGAAGATTTCTCTTGTTGGAATCTGTTACTCTAGCTGTCTAGAAATGTTATGCACCTAGAATTAGAAACAGACAGATGAAAGTGCAGTACCTGGTGCCTTCTGGGGGCTCAAGTTTAGACTTTGATTCTGAGGAACTCCTGGATAGGAAGACTTGTATTTTTCTAGCCACTCATTAACTTTCATGAATCATTAGAACTTTAATATCCACTCACAGGACAGGTGGTATAGCTCAGTGGACTAAGCACTTGCTTAGGGAAGTGCAGGGACCGGGGTTCGATTCCTGGTGCCAACCCCCCCCCCACCCCCCCGCCAGCACACTGAGCCGATGATGAAGTCCGGGCGTGGTGGTGCATGCCTGTAATCCCAGTGCTTGGGAGACAGGAAACAGGAAGAGCACTATGAGTCTGAGCTGCGTAGTGAGACCCTGCGCGCACGCGCGCGCGCACACACACACACACACACACACAGATATCCACCCACTGCACCATCAAGGCTTTAAATATCACCTTGCATGCTTCATTTTGTGTGATTTGGGGCTCTCAGAGACCTAGTGGCTTTTTACTGCCATTTTTTTTTTTCACACAAGGAAGCATTTATTTGGGGTTTAACATGAGACATCATCTAAATAAAATTTGTGTAAACACAAATCCACAGTCATAACACATAACAAAGGACAAAGAAAACTAATTGGCAGCTATATACAGCCGGACAGTGTGTTTTATACATTAGAAAGTCTTCTACAAAATAATCATTAAAGCAACAGAAGACCAATCTTCAGTGTAGTCCTGGAAGATTTCTTTAGCATCTCTTATTTTCTCCAATGTCTTCCTCTTTAGTATAGCTGTTGTTTTGGTGATTGCCATCTCCTCTACATGCTTGGCATAAGTACTCTTTTTGACCACTGTAGTCTGCGTATTCCTGTCCATATCCATAGTTCCCATAGTTATACCCAATATAATCACATCCACCATAGCCACTAAAGTTTTGATCACCACCATGGGCACTGTTGTAATTTCCATATCCTCAATCATGATAGTTATTAAATCCTTGGTTCCAGTTTTGGCCCTGACCTCAACCGTGACCCCTAGTACCACCAACTACAGCACCTCTTCCTCCGTTTTGTTGTTGCTGTTGCTGCTGACATACCTCTTCAGGTTGTGCAACTTTGATTTCTCCAGAACCAATTTGAGCGGCTTGTGGCTTGGCACAGTTGTTTAAGCACCTGCTTAGGTAAACCCAGTCAGGCACAGGGGACTGTGGTTCAAGCTCCAGCTCCACCTGCCATTCCAGACCCACTCTTTTTTTTTTTTTTTTTTTTTTTTGTCTTTTTGAGACAGGGTCTCACTGTACAGTTCAGGCTGGCCTTCAGCTCACTTTTATAGCCCAGGCTAGTCTCGAACTCACATCGATCCTCCTGCCTCAGCCTCCCAAGTGCTAGGGTTACAGGTGTGTGCCACCACGTCCGGCCTCCAGACCCACTCTTGATGCAGCCTGAACCACCCCACCCCCCAAAAACAAATCCTCAGAACCAATTTGATGGTATGTTTGAAACAAAATCCTTGCTTTTCATTTGTTTTTTTATCCATGAGGTCAATATTTTCTATCTCTCCAAAAGCTCCAAAATATTCTTTAATCTGTTCTTCAGAAGTATCTGGGCTCAGTCCCCTCACAAACACCTTTTTAGGGGGTTCTTTCCCTTTTAAAGCTTTGGCCCTTTTAGGGTCTATCAATTTGCCATCCAGGTTGTGTTCTTTTAATTCCAAAACCTTAGCAACACTAGCAGCATTTTGAAAAGTACAGACCCAAATCCTCTTGATGTCCCAGTGACTGGATCTGTTTTAATTGTGCAGTCTACAACTTCCCCAAATTGAGACAAGTACTCAGTCAGATCTTGCTTGCTTGCACCCCAGCTCTAGCCTCCAATGAACATTTTACCGTCACCTGCTGGTTCTTGCTTTTGTTGATCTTGGACCCCTCGCCAAGTCCTCTACATTGCTATACTCATTCTTGTCCTCCATGGTGGCAGGGGCAAGCAGGCACGTGGTCTGGGTCGCAGGGGTGCTGGTGGCAACAGAGTGTCTTACGGAGCTAGATTTAAACTGGTGGCAGAAGAGAACTATCATTTCCGATGAGTAACTTTTTCACAATTAATACTTAGTTGAGTCAAAAGAAATGTAATTTTGTGCTTAAAATAATTATGGATTTTTAAGCGCCCTCAAATACATTACCAATACAAGTGGATGTTATGGGAGCTTTTGTATTCTTTCCCTGAGTATGTTCTGAATTACATCAACTACCCATTATTGGCTAATCATACCTGCTGAGATGTTAGCGCTTCCCTGAGAAATTCCTGTGTTTTCGCCAGCATTATAGGTCTGGCCCTTAGAGTCAATTTGATAGGGCTTTGGGTGAATGGGTTTGTTTGGAAAAACTGGGGACAGTAACCATAAAATGGATTTTCCTCGTAAAACATGAATACCCGTGTATTTGGGTTTCTATAGACCGACGGTATAATATTCCATACACAGCAGCCTCCCTGGCTGGATCCATGGATTCAGCCAACTGTAGATTAAAAATATTCCCCCAAAATAATTGCAGCTGTACTGGGCATGTACATTTTATTATTGCCATCATTCTAAATATACTTTCTTTTTTTTGGTACTGGTGATTGAGCTGAGGACCTCATATCATTCTAAACAATACAGTATAACCACTATTTATATAGCACGCACACTGCATGAAGTACTATTAAATAATCTAGAGAAAATGTAAAAGTATACAGGGGAAAGTGAGTAGGTCACAAAAAATGCTATGATACCTTATCCCAAGGGCTTAAGTAAATGTGCATTTGGATATTTGAAGGATCCTGGAACCAATCCAGGATACTGAGAAAAAAATGCAAAGTCAAAAGATAACATAGCCTTTTAAAACAAACTGGAAGAGGGAGGGGGTCCTAAATAAAGGGCCAGGAGGAACTAGCTGAAGCAGTAGTTTGTTGCAGTTACTAGTTCTAACTACTTGCCAAGACATGCCCTTTTAATTCCATGGCCTCTCTGACCTAAATACATTCTCTTCACCCTCCTTCAGTCCCTTTGGGACTATAGAGAATCAACAGGTTGAAGATATTTGGGGTCTTACACGCATTAGTGGAGATTACAGAGCCCTGTGTACGCTGCTCATGTGCTGAGTCAGCTTGTGCCTATCTTTCTGCTGATTTCACCCTTAACTGGTATAGAAGTAAAAAGATGAGGTTGTGGCAGGGCTGGGGAAGATGGGCAGACTGTGACGAGGGCAAGTTTTCTCCTTGTGAGACTGGAGTCTTTCTTAGCAGTCTGAGCCAAGCTTGTTCCATCTACCACATGTGATCAGTGGGCGTTGGCTGTTCGTTCCCTTTACTGTTAGAGGCGCTGGAGGGTCCCATGCTAAGAAGCGGCTTGTTTGTTTTTCAGTTTCACATTACAGTGTAATCGTACTGCATTGGCTTGAGACACTGACTATCAGGTTAAGCAGGTACTAATGACTCAGTAAGTACTGCAGTATTCTCTGAGTCATAATGAACTACTACCCAGACAAGTGAATTAAAAGGGAGTTCTTTATTTTAGATGTAACAAAATTCAAGTTCTTTCTTTGGAAACAGTGTAATAACAACTGCAAAGGTCCAGAAATGTTGTTAGGTAACACTGGTTCTGTTGCAGATTCTACTATAAAATTCTATTGTATTTTTGCTAAGGATGGGAGAAAAGAAAGTAATTTCGGGAAGACACTAATAGAAACCTTTGCTGATCTGTCCTGAGCTTATTTAGGTAAACTTTTAATATTTCTGTGTATGTTCCTTTTTGACATCTGGCAAAAGTTTAATTCCAGGTTGTACAGTTTGCACATCAGTGACTTTTCTGCGTAATTAGGAAGCTGCAGACTGGAGAATAAAAAAGGGGAGGTATAGCAGAAGGCAGAGCAAGGGCAGTTTTTCCAGAGGCCAACAGATGAAGACAAAACAGACTGAGGCTAGAGAACTGTACTCTCGTGGCCTCTCTGATAAAGGGAGGAACGAGAATTTGCTTGATAGAAAATACTTTATGTCAGGTATGGTGGTGCACACTTGAAATCCCAGTGCTGGGAGACAGGAGTGTAAGTTACAGCTTATGTTAGGCAGTTTAGTGACTTAGCAAGACCAGGTCTCAAAGTAAAAAAAGGTTGAGGTTATAGCTCAAGAGTGAAGGCCTTGACTTCAAAACCCAGGACTGAAAGAAAAAAAAAAAAAGGATGTTCTTTGGCAAAAAGCTGTTGGTATGGCAAGGTTATAGCTCATCATCGCTGTACCTGCCTGGCAATCATGAGGTCCTGAGTTTGAGTACCAGTACTAAAAAAAAAAAAAAACTGTTGCTAGGTGGAGCCAAGTTTCTAGCACCTGGGCCAATCAGGTGCGACTTAGGAAAGCTGTTCTGGTACGTTGTATCACACAGGTTATCCACAACTCTGTCCCCATGCCAAGATGCAGAGTAGGACTATGGGAGGGGGAATGTAAAGCTTTGGTTTTTTTTTTTTTTTTCCTTGAGACAGAATCTCACTCTGTAGTTCAGGCTGACATTGAACTTGCTTTTGTAGTCCAGGCTGGCCTCAAATTCATGACTGTGCCTCAGCCTCCTGAGTGCTGGGATTTTGGGTGTGTCCCACCATGCCTAGGTAGCACATGTTTTTGGTACTGGGGTTGACCCCTGAGTTATGCAGATGTTGTACATGTACTCCATCACTGAGGTATACCCCAGACCTTAACAGGTATTTTGAGTTAAAGAAGTAGCTTAAAATAAACTGTATAACTTAGAATTATTATGGTATATATGATGATTAGTTTAAAATTATTGTAGCGTATTTTTAATATGACAGTAATGTTTCATAGAAAATTTGGAAAACAGTGTTGGCCTGGTAGCTCAGAGGACTAAAGCCTGGTAGGCAGAGCACAGTGCCTGGGGTTTGATCCCCGTCCGTGCCATGCCAGCCCAGCCAGCAGGGTGTGCTGAGACTGTGATTGACACTTGGGCAGGGTGGTGCACACCTATAATCCCAGCACTTTGGGAAGCTGAAAACAGGAGAATCACTACAAGTCCAAGCTATGTAGTGAGACCTTTAGACCCTGTACTAAATACAGAAAAAAAATTGGAAAACACAGAAGCAAAAGAAGAAAAATTAAAGAGTGTCCTTAAATGAATTTGAAAGACAAGGAGTGTTCCTAAAGTAATTCCTGAAAGCAGACATTACCTTGCTTCCAAAACGAGACAAGGACCCAGCAAAAAACTTACAGGCCAATCATTTTAGGGAACATAAATACAAAAACCCTTGGGCCAGCCCAATAGCTCAGCAGATTAAAGCCGGTGCAGATCCAGCGAGAATCTGGCTTAGTGGTCTAAAGGCAAGCTTAGGCAACCACAAGGACCTTGGTTCGATCCCCGGCACCACATGCTGTGCCAGCCCCACCCCCAGGGCAGGCTGAGCTGGCCATAATACAAAAAAAAAAAAAGGTTCAGTATACACAAATTAGTAAGTGTAGTACATCAATAAGTAGAAGGACAAAAAACATGATAACCTCAGTAGATACACAAAAAGCCTTTGACAAAATGCAGCAACCATTCATGATTAAAAACCCTAAAGGAAATAGAAGGATGTTAAATCAGTCATCTGATTTATGACAGATCTACTGCCAACATCATATGAGAGGAAAAGTTAAAAGCTCTTCCTCTAAAATCAGGAAAAAGATGTGCACTATCGCCACTCCTGTACTACATAGTGTTTAAACATTAGCCAGAGGATTTGGGCAAGATACAAGGGATATATATGGGAACAGAAGAAGTCAGATTGTTGTTACATTAGTATCAGATCACATCCTTTGCATAGAAGACCCAAAAAATTCCTCCAAAAGACTGAATACCTAAATTCAGCAGTGTAGGTTATAAAATCAATAAGAAATTCACGGAGGGGCTGGCGAGATGGTTCAGTGGTCTAAAGCACCTGCTTAGGCAGCCACAAGGACCGCAGTTCAATCCCCAGCACCACAAGCTGCGCCAGCCCCACCCCCAGGGCAGGCTGAGCCAGCCATTAAAAAAAAAGAAGAAGAAATTTCACTGAGAGGGGCTGGAAGCTGGCTCCATGGCACAAGTGCCTGCCTGGCAAGTACAAGGTCATGAGTTCAAACCCTGGTCCCGCAAAAAAAAAAAAATGTAAAAACAAATAAATAAAAAGAACAAAAGAAATTAGGAAAACAGTACCATTCATAGTATTAGGAAAAAAGACATTTTTCAGAGTTAACTTACCGAGGCAAGTGAAAGGCCTCTACAGTGAAAACTGTAGTACTGTAAAATAAAGAGGTCAAAGAGGACCTCAAAAAGTAAAAAGGCAGGGCCGGAGAGATGGTTCAGTGGTCTAAAGCGCCTGCTTAGGAAAGCTTAGGCAGCCGAAGGGACCTTAGGCAGTTCAATCCCCAACACCACATGCTGCACCAGCCCTACCCCCAGGACATGCTGAGCTGGCCATAATTTAAAAAAAAGTAAAAAGGCAGCCCCTGTTCCTGAATTGGCAGAATGAATGTTGTGAAATGGCTATGCTTCTAAGATTGTTACATCAATTGAATGGCAGTGCCAACCAGAACAGCAAGACCATTCTATACAGACCCACAGAAAACAATGTAAAACTCATTTGGAACCTAGAATATTGAAAGCAATCTTGAGTAACATGAGCAAAGAAAGAAGCATCCTGGATTTTAAATTATATTACAAAGGCCAGGGAGATAGCTCAGTGGCATAAGCAACAGCCTGGCAAGCATAAGGTCTCAAGTTCTATTTCTGGTACTGCAATATACATACATATATATAAATATATATATATAATATATAAATATATATACATGTTTTTGTGTATATATATATGTGTCAAAGCTACAGTGATCAAAACAACATAGTACTGTCACTAAAATAGGTGAGTCGGATGAGAACAGAGGGTACAAAAACAACCCCAGGCACATTGAGCTATCTTTGATAAGAAGCAAAAGCACATGGTAGAAGAAAAACAGCCTCATTAATAAGTGATGCTGGAAAAACTGGCTTTCCACATGCAAGAGATTGAATCTAGACCCATCTCTCTCACAATGTAATAAGCTACAAATGAATCAAAGATCTAAATGTAAAACAAATATTTAATCTGAAGAATAAAACAGGTAGCTCTTAAAGCTGTAGGCAAGGAGTTTCTGAATGGAGTCCCAGTTGCATAAGAAGTAACACCAAGAGCCAAAAAATGGACTTGTGTCAAATTAAAAAGTTTCTGCACAGCAGAGGGAACAACCAGCAGAGTGAAGAAATACCCTACAAAACAGAAGAATTTTTGTTGTTTTTTTTTGTGGGACTGAGGTTTCAAACTCACGATATCGCACTTGCCAGGCAGGCACTTGTGACACGGAGCTGTCTCAACAGCCCCAAAACAGGAGAATATTTGCCAGCTACTTGAACAGAGGACTGATAACACTGAGATGCATCTTTTTTTTTTTTTGGTGGTACTGGGGAGTGAACTGAGGACCCTGCACTTGCCAGGCAGGCGCTGATTCTACTGAGCTACCTTCCATCTGCAAGAAATCAATAGAAACATTGGCAAGGCTGTGTTCGTGGGAGTATAGACTACTAGAACCACTGTGGAGATCAACAGGGAGATCTCTCAAAAAATGAAAACTAGAAATTCCGTTCCACCTAGCTGTTCCCCTTCTAGGTATCTTCCTGAAAAAGCTAAAGGCATACTACTGTGATACACACATACACTGTTTATAGCAGTGTAATCCATCGCTAAATATTTGAAGGAGCCTGTACAACTAAAATACAATCTGGTTTTTACGCACAGTGAGTACTTCTCTGCCATGAGGATGGATAAATTTGAGTCATTTGTAGGAAAATGTCTTATGTAACTGCAGTCATCAAAACTGGGGAATTGGGCCGGGGAGATAGCTCAGTAAAATAAGTGCATGCCTGGCAAGCACAAGGTCCTGAGTTCAGTTCCCAGTACCGCAAAAAGAAAGAGAGAAAGGGCCAAAGAGAAAAAGAAATAAAGAAAAGAAAGTATTGTTAAAAAATAAACTAGAGAATTGAAATTAACACAACACAACCAACAGTAGCAGTCTTCACCTTGATGTTGGCAGGATTTGAAGCACTCATTTTCATACAATGTATCTATATGTGTATATATCATTATATGATATTAAAATATAATTTTAGCTCAGCATAGTGGTGCATTGCTTGTATTCCAAGCACCCTGGGAGGCTGAAGATTCCAAGGAAGCTTCCAAGTTCAAGCCACCCTGGGCAACCATCTCAGACAAATAAAGAATAAATAAAGGGAGCTGGAGATGTACCTCAGTGTGAAGATTCTGGGCTTAATTCCCAGTACTTCAAACAAAGAAAAGAAAAATTAATTATTATTTTTTTTACTAGAGGCAGATTTTTACCTTCAAAGAGAATTATTTTTTTGATATATTTAGGTAGACATAAT
>PVKN010002619.1:0-41414 GCA_004027915.1 Capromys pilorides | reverse complement strand
GTTTCTTTATTTCAGATGCTATTGTTTCAGAGATTTCAGGTGTGTGATTTCCAATCTCTTCTATGCTATTGTCTCCCACATTTGTTTTGGGTGGGCTTGGGGCCTGAGAATTCATTTTTCTCCTTTGCTTCATCATTTTGTATAGGTCTGCCTTCTGACCTTCCGTGTAGAACTTTGGTAGTTCTTACCTTAGCACCAGGTCCAGATGTATCAAGTTCAAACTCATCTAGGTGGGTGTGGCTTGGGTCTGGCTGCTGAGCTCCACTTCTTCCTGCTGCAGCCCTTGGAGGTGAACCTGCTGTGCCACTCTAGCAAGATGTTCTACTCTTGGATCGGCTTGGCGGGTCTTGCCTCTGTATAGCACTTAGCAGAACTTCTGCAAGGAGTTCTGCCACAGGGTTGCACATGGCTCTGGGTTGAATGAAGGTCCTGGGGGCCCCAGGTTGTCTCACTCACACACCGGGCCTGGGCTCTGGGTCAAATCAAGCTTTCCTTATTAAAGGATGCTCCTGATGCAGAACTAAATTAAGCATCAAAGTTTTCCATATAACTATGAGATTCATTATTGCTCATCTCATAGTGTTGTACTGAATTTGTTCATGTTCTCTGAGTGTATAGGCCTTCTAAGATGTCAAATTCAGATTGTTTATGGTGACACTTTTCTAGACTTATATATCTGCCTTTCTCTTGTGTTCTAGCAACTTGTGATAAGAGGTAGATGTCAACCCAGCAGTCAGATGATATATTCTTTTTTAAAGCATATGCAGCATTATATATGTGACACTGCATTCAGAGCTTCTCAGGCACTGAGCAGTCCAGACAGCATCACACCCTTCTCTGGTGACATCCCATTAAAGGGTGACAAATTAACTGAGAACTTCTTCATGTACTAGATAGAGACTGACCGAAAAGTCTAGTCAATATTAAGGTATTAAGATATTTAAATATGTTTCGAAGATGGTACCATGATTGTTATGCATCAGACCATGCATGGCTCTTGATCTCAAGATTTCTCTTTAAAACTTTTGTAATTGTTGTCTGTGAACATTTTGCAGGAATTCAATAGCTCAAATAACCATGGTTTATAAGAAATGCCAGTCCTCTGGCTATACTTTATATTTTGAAGTGCTTGCTATCCCGATGAAATTATAATAGTCACACTCAACGGTCCCCACTGCAATTCTAATGTTGGGGTGTTCAGCAACTAAAGTGTGGAGACTGGAACTAGAAAGGTAACTTGGGCTAAGAGGACAGCCAATATTTGAGCTCTGGCCTTTCGAGGTCAATGAGAACCTAGGACATGAGAGAACTTGTTCTATGAAATGCTACAGTTTTGGGGAATCATCTAACTCCCTGAGCAGGGAGATTACTGGGCCTCAGAGGACAAGAATCAACAAATGTACAATGTGCCAAAGAAGAGTCACCAAGAGAGAAGAGTCTCCTATGGCTTCATAGAAACTTACATAGTCAGGCAAGGCTGTGACTCCACCTTGCTGGAGGAGCTGAGAAGCATTTTATGTGGTGCCAGAGCTATACCTGAGGAGACTTAACTGACCTTAATAGATTGCAAGATGTTATTTTAATGAACACAGGCCTCATTTTAACTTGAATACCCAGCTGTTCTCTTTTGTCTAAAAGTGCATCATTTACTGTTTCTCATAGTGCCTGTGTGTCTGCATTCAGGCTCACACGCCCTTCCCTGTGCTGCTGTGCCTGGCAGGTGGCTTCCCCTTTCAAGCACTCTCCTCAGGTCACCTCAGACTCAGCTCCTGTGGGGTGCTGCAGAGGATAAGCACCTGGGAGCAGCAGTGCTGGGGTCACTGTTCCTTCCCCTCTTTGCTCCTAGTGTTGTTCCGGAAGTGGCTGAGTCTCTTCAGTTGACAGCCACAGATGCCACTGAAGCTTCCCACCAGAGCAGGACCTCTGCTCTCCTCCCTCCACTTCTTGATGTCACCAATTGCTAGACTGAATCACTCTTCCCTTTGTTGAAGGACAAAATGGCAACAAATTTTATCTTACTTCATCATACTGGGGACTCTAGGACCCAGCAGGCATCTGGACCTAGAATGCTTCAGAATCTTCCCTGACACCTGCGCGTGTCAGTTATTTTTATCGCCAGAGAAGAGCAATGCAGAAAAGAGAAGTGAGGTACAGAGGTAGCCTGGTTGGTTATGGGGCACATTTATCTTATTTGAGCATAGCTTGGTGGCTTGTGATTGGCTGAGATTCAGCTACTTGTTACCAGAGTAGGTTACAGTCTGTTTAATATCAAGTTAGGTTGCTGTTTACTATGTACAGAGAAACCTTGGAATGGAACTTAAAACCAGAGCGATCTTTAGGCCAAACTTTGTAATTGTTACCTTCCGTCTCCTGTAAAACCCTCACGGGTAGTCCCCTAGATTAAATTTCTATGGTTGAAATACTGTTCTTTTTGTTGGAACTTGACTGAGATGCATATTTATTGTAGGAATTTGGCAACAGGTGAACTTTATGGAAAATACAAAGCATGTAAAGTTGCCATAAATCTCAGTATCCAAAGAAAATATGGTTCATATGTTAGTGTGTTTCAACTCATTTATATACTGCATTTCTTTTTAAACTTTGAAGGCATACTATACTTTTGTCTTGTAACCTTTTTTTTTTCCCCCACTTAATATATTTTAAAAAATGTACTTCATATATTTTTAAAAATTTGAATCATTAGGTATCCTTATTTACCATAATTTTTAAAGATATATGACTTTAAATGGATATGCTGGAATTTATGTACTTATCTATTTATTTATAGTGCTTGGAGCTAAACATATAACTTTGCATTGAGCTATATAACCAGCCCCTTTTAATTTTGAGATAGGATCTCACTAAGCTGCTAAATTGCCAAGACTGGGCTTGAATTTGTGATCCTCCTGCCTCAGTCTCCAAGTGCTAAGATGTACCACTACATCTGGCAGTAAAATAGAATTTATTTAACCAGACTCCCATCACTGGCTATTTAGGTTATTTGCAATGTTTTCCATTCTATTTGCCTCAGGTAAATTTGGGCCTATATTTCTGTTTCCTCAGGATAGGTTGGAAATATAACTTCTTTTGTCTGGTTTGTCCGCTGTTGAGTTATGGGTGCCCACCGCAGTGCTTGATGGGAGTGGGCATTCTGGCCAAGAGGTGATGTAGGGTGGCGGTGTTAAGAGTAATAAGGTCTGGAGACCTCCTAGGCACCGACACACCCTTTCTGAGGCCCCAAGCTGATTCATCACACAGAACAGAGCGGGCTCAGAGCTGGCTGGCTGCCCTGTGCATTGCGCAGGATGGAGCCTGCGGCTGGCACAGCTACTGGGGCTCACTCAGCCAGTGGGATCTGCCCTGTAGCAATGGATGCAGCTGGGTGGAGAGTGAGGGCGGAGATCCCATGCCCACTCACTGGCTGCTCTGTAGGTGAGCCAATAGAACTATGTCCTGCAGAGGTCCAGTTCAGACCCCACCCCAGCTGGACAGAGGCTGCAGACCTGGGTCCTTCTGCTCTCATATCTTTAGGCCTCTAAATCCTTCATAACTTGAGGTTATCTTGGTCTGAGGGTTTCAACAAACCTGCTGCCTTGAGAGTTATGCCTTCCTTGCAGAAGACTCGACTATTGAGTCGATGTAGAGGAAACTGTCTCATTGAAGTCCTTGTACTCCATTATCAGCTGACAACTTGTTTGAGGTTCTTCACGAAGCACCCACAGGCAGTGGCAAACTTGGGTCTTCAGGCTTCTTTTTGGTTTGCATAAGTCCACGTGAGTGACTGCGTGTCACAAGCTAAGTAACAAGTGTGTGCCAATAAAATTAGAACCGCAAAGACAGTGGAACGTGGAGGACAAGTAGATGTTATGCTGGAGATTAAGCGAGAGCCTGGGGGTGCAACTGGGTATCTCAGTACTGAATGCTCTGGTGAGTCTAGACAAGCCCAAGTGTCTTAAGGAACTAGGTGCATTCAACAGTTACTCGTTGATCATGTTCTGTGTTCCACGTCAGGTTCTGCCTCTCAGTTTTACCTTCAGAAGAAAGGAGGAGGTATAGATTCCCATCTCTGAAGACCAGGAGTTTAGTTAGGAGCCTGCTGCTGGGCTGCCTGGGTTCTAAACCTGCCCTGACCATTGCTTGCTATGTGACTGTGTGAAATTACCATCACTTCCTTAACTTTAGTTTCCTAGTCTTGGAGTTGCATTAGTTCACAGGGTTGATGGGAGAGTGGGGAATTCACATATGTTGTGTATTTGGGGTACTGCCCAGGGCGTGGGACCTCCACTTTCTTGCTTTATAGCTTCTCTCCATGCAAATCCTCCTCCTGGGGAAGGGCTATTGGGGGGTGGGTGTCCCTCAGGACATTGCTACCACCTGCTGTGTGCGCGTGCGCACGCGTGTGTGTGTGTGTGTGTGTGTGTGTGTGTCCTGTATCTGTGGGAACTTTCTGGCTCTGGTCTTCTCTATCGCTTTGGGATCTTGCTCTTGGACTACATGATCTTTGATCAGTTTCCAGCCTGTCCTTCACTAAGGGTGAAAGAGGCACTGTTAGATATTTAGGGAGGGAGACGGGGAGTTAGAAGACCCAGCCTTGTCTTCAAAGGCTTAGTGCCCGAGGGCCTAACACATCCAGTCCTGGGGGGAGGGGTCAGGGTTCCTTAGAATCAGCAGAAGGAGGACCAATCCCTGAGAAGGACCCTTAGTACTGGACTCAAGAAAACTCAGCCTTTCCCAGGCCTGAGATTCCTTGTGCACTGTCCCCTGAGAGAGGGTCACTTGGCTTCTGTGCTAACTGTTGACTCTCTCATCTGGGCTGGGCCGGTCGCAGGGGCTGCACTGCGCGTGCTCTGAAGCAGCGCAGGAGCTCACCCTGCTTCCAGCAGCCAGGCCTTCTCCTGGCTTCACAGACGTCAAGTCACAGGTGTCTTAGTTACTCTTCTAGTGTTGCTGGGACAAACACCTGACACTCAAAATGAGGGAAGGAAAGGTTTATTTAGCTCACAGTTACTGGAGGTTTCAGTCCATATTCGGCTGGGCTCCAAGGCAGAGAGGCACATGGCAGAGAGCAATCTTTCATGCTGGCAGCTAAGAGCAAGAGCGCGGGGAGAGCTAGCAGCAGCTCAAGCAGCTCACTTCTCTTCCTTCCTTACATTGAAATGCAAATCACCTGCTCTAGGGAGGGGCAGCACCCATTTCCACAATAATCAATTCTGAATTCCAGAAGCAGCCCCAAGACTGCATGAGGTTTTGGGGAAACACCTATACACAAACCATAACAACAGAGCTGCATGTGGTCTTCCTGATCTTTCCTTTTAAGACTCATTTTTTCCATTTTCAGATTATTCCACTTATATGCCATCGTTTCCGCATTTTCTGCCTCCTGGTTCCTCAGCTTGTGAACGATCTCAGTGTGCTAGTCTCCCTCAGATGCAAGGTCTGATCCTAGCACTGCAAGTGTGTGAGGTTCTCTCTGATGCTCTGTTTCCACACATGGTGTCTTAAAAAAACTATTTCTGCTCTTAAATAAAAACTTGAAGTGAATCATTACTCATACAGTTTTCTTCCATACATAGTTGTATCATTGGCTTTGTAAATCTATGTGCAATGATTTAACCTCAGCTCACCTGTTTTCTGATATAATTTTGAACTTGCCAATTAGAGGTATTTATGGTGGTCATGCTGCTGGAAAGGATGAGATTGAGAAAGAAAAAACAAACACGTTTCAGTGCGCCCCTGCAAGGTTCAGGCCCATTTACTGGTCAACACTTGCTCTTCAGATTCAGCCCGTGAGTCGGGGTCTAGAATCTCTGCCAAGTGATTGGCCAGCGTGACTCGCTAGAGCAGCGCACCGTGGACCCAGTGGTTTCAACAGTGGGCATCGTTTCTTACATCTCTGGAAGCTGAGGCAGCGTTTGGTGAGAGCTGTCTTTCTGGTTTAGGGATAGCCATCTAGTTTCCTTATGGAAAGAAGCAGAAGAGAAGAGAGAAGGCGAGAAGAGGGGAAGTGACAGGAAAGGCAAGTGAGAGGAGAAGGGGGAAGAGAAGAGGAAGAGGAGAGGGAGGAGAGGGTGGGGAGATCTCGGGGCATCATGCCCTCTCTTACGTTTCTCTTTACACAGCCCTAAATCCCTTATGAGAGCTTCGCTCTGATTATCTACTTACCTTCCAAAGGTCCTACCTCCAAATATAATCTCATTGGGCGTTTAGGTCTCAAAATATGAGCTTAGGGGAAACAGAATCCAGTCCACGGCATGAAGCTTACAGCTCTTCATTTTTTTTTTTATCAGGGTGATATAGGAAAGCGATGTCGCCACCATGAATCTCGGTTGCATCATCTGTAAGGTGGAGAATCATCTACCCAGAAGAGGTGAAGAGAGGAGTAAATAAGTTGTTGCAAAGGCTTTTCCCAGTGCTGGGTAAATGGCCAGCATTTAGTAAATGTCTGTTATTGGGTATGTTATTCCATTTCTCCATGAGATTTTATGATCATGGACATAATATTTTTCAATCTTTGGTCTTCCAGTGTTTTCTCTGGTTTTGAAAACCTCTTAAGAACCAACTGGCAATGATCTCGAAATGAACCTAGAAACTTATTTAAAGTAGCAACTGACAATAACTGTGACTTCCTGTAGAGCTGTGGATTAGCCTAGAGACAAGTACAAATAACATCATTAATTTGAGTGCGGGGGAGAAGGATTCCGTAAGAGCTGAGCTTCAAACCGGGAATGGAGGCAATACTTGGTAATTGCTGTTGTTCTATGCCCCAGCTCTTTTTAGAGGTGCGTGGCACCAGGCCCAACCCCTTCTCACAACAGTGAACCGCCTGGTGTGCAGCAATGCAGGAGTATGTAGGATTATGCAGGATTATTTTTATGAGACTTGACTACAGAGGCCAGCCAGATACAGGGCTGCCCTGCACCCTGGGGAGGCCGATTCCTGCCTTCACCTTGGCCACTGTTTACTCAATGGTGTCATGGTAATTAAGAGATTCTGGGGCCAGCCTGCCCTCGCTCTGTCATTACCATCTTGGGAAAAGATCGACTAAAACTTGGGTCGAGTCTCAGTCTTCTTATCATGTAGATGATGTCAAGAATAGAAAGTCACTCCAGGGTGATGGGCGAAAGTGCATCTGAGATGCTTTCCGCGATTCCTAATCCACACTAAGTACTCAGTACAGGGTAGCTAGGACTTTGGTTATGCGAAGAGAAAACTTCACCCCTGAAACTGATTGGTGCCTTTCACTTTCAGCAGGACAGAGGAATGCTGGCCTCTCTTCACTTGGTAGTGTAATGTCACACTTGGGGGACGGAGAGTGCTTCTGCTCAGCCCCCACAGATGTCCCTGTCTCTGTTAGCTGCGTCGCTGACTCCCAGAGTTTGGAAGTCATGTCCAGCATGTGACACCGCCAGCGAGCGGAGCGCACGGATGTCTTAGGCCTCTGCTCTCTGGGGCTTAGTGGCGCTTGCTGGTTAGGCCTTCCTTACTGAGTCACGAAGCCGTGTCCACCACCGGGGTCTGCAGTGGAGATGTGGGAGATGCCATGTTGCAGAGGAAAAACAGGGGATTCAACAGTATCCCGGCCTCAGGTAGCTTTGGTTCCCTGAAGACAGGAAAAATACGCGCTTCCTTCAAGGGAAAGAAAACCTCTCGCCTTTTCCTTAGCTCACTGGTAGGAGATTTCAAAATTCTGCGCCCTGTTCTTTACGCCTTTTGCGTTTTTGTCGGCCGAAGAGCAGCACCTCGTCCTGGTATCCAGGGGGTGAACGGGCTGGCGCGGTGCTAAAAGTGGCTACCGCTGGGACAGGAATAAAGCCCGCTGGAAAGGGAGGAATAGATGGTGTGTTCTTATCTCTTCCAATGAAGCATTTGGAAAAAAAAGAAAACAAACCTGGTTCTGTTTTCTCATTTTCTCTCCCCAGCCTCCTGTGTGTGCAGAGATGGCAGTGGGAATTATGCCATCGGTATTGCTGACTGAGCTATTCCAAACCCATTTTTTACTTGCTTGTGTTCTTGTTTACTGGGTCAGGAGGGGCTGAACGTCCCTGGTGCTCGACTGAATCAGGAGTTCTCTGGGTGGAGCTGACCCCACCCCCCACCCCCCCCACCCCAACCATGCTGTTCCTGGGATAAGGGTTTGTGGCCAGGGAGGCAGTGTACCCTGAGCATGCGCAGGATATGGGCTGGTGTGACTGGAAGGTGGCCCCAAGGAGGGTCCCCCGACATGTTGTTAGCGGCCAACGCTAGCTTCTCCAGCATGTTCTTGTGTCTGGAATCAGTGGTCGTCTGTCCTAGAACCTTCCTAAGCTTTAGCATAGTGATCGTGAGTGCCCGTCTCTCCTTCCCACCTCTGACAGCTTCTCTGGAGTGGTAGACTTCAGTGTACTTAAAGGGAACAGGTCCTGGTTCCTTTGGGGTTTTCGACTGCTTTGTTTACTTTCTACTTGGAGGGAGATTTTCTTGGTGAACAAAGAAAGAATGCAGAGAATGGTCCAAAAGTTGGGGTGTATGGCTGGGGTTAGATCTGTGCTGCCCCCCGGGAGGCTGGGGGCCGCAGACTGGACGGCGGAGAGGCAGGGTGCTTCTATCATCACAGAAAGCTCTACTGGGTCTGCTGCGTCTGCGTCAGGTGATCAGAGGAGTAGCCCACCGGCCGCCGCCTGGAGGCCTCCTCAGTGCGTGGCAGGAGAGCACTGTCCCGGTCTTCAGCATCCCATCAGGACCACCCTCATCTGCACCTGCACGCCTTCCCTGCCTCCTCGGCTGCTTTGGGGCTGCTGGGACTACGCTTAGCGCACCACTCACCACAGGACGCCCAGGCCTGGGATGCCAGGGCCAGCCTCTAAGTCCCCCGTGACTTTGTATTTCTCTTAAGGATTCCACTGGTCTCTTGGAATTTAAGGTCACTGGTCAGCACACTCTCCCAAACACTTAGTGCCTCACAGAACCTTCTCCACTGCCTTGTCCTTTCCAAGTCTCTTGCTTCCCTGTAGCTCTCTCAAGAGGCTGTTATTTGCTTTCTCTTCCTTTTCACCCTCCTGGCCTGGAGGTGCTATAGATTAAGTTATTTTGTCTCTCACTTTCTCACTCTTTTCTTTGCTGGACTTCTCACCCTTCTTCTCTCTAAGCCCACTCAGTGATGCCTGTCACATCATCGGCTTAGATACCCACAATGCTCCTGGGTGCTGCAGTCAAGCAGCGCACCTCGGATCGCTTTGCCTGGTTTCACTCAGGACTCACTGTCATTCCTTTGCTCCTGGTTCTTTCTCAGCTCATAGTAGTTCACATGGACACAGAGGAGGTTCCTGACTTCCTTCCCTCCAGGTCTCTGCTTCATCTTATCTCTTCGTATCTCTTCAGTTACTCCCTAGCAGACTTCTTGCTCACGCTTGAGTCTTGCCAGCATCTCAGTGTCAGGCACCCAGCTCTCTGACCTGGATAGCCCACTTTCTACTCTGCTTGACTCCCACAATCCTCCAGCGCCCCCAGGATCTTCAGTCTAGGGTCTCTACTCTGGTGTCTTGATCCCTGTGGCTGGGAGAATTGGGAAACGCTCTTCTCTCTGGCTGGTGCAACCCCATGCCTGGGCCCCATGCCAGCACACAGCCTGGGGTTCAGGACCCACTTGGCCTCTTCAGTGGGGGGCTCTAGGGCAGGCAACACACTTCACAAAGGCGTGTGAAGGCCCTGCTTCAAACCACTGATTCGATTACATTTCACCGGTTCCTGCAACCCTCCACGTGAGCTCATGTCCGTTGTTATCCAGATTAAGTCACTTGGTTAATTATCATCATCATGAATTCTTGCACAGCCTCGCTCCCTGGCCTCTCCTTTCTTTCACAGTACTCTCTTGGGTAAATTCCAGCCCTGGCTAAATCCCTCTCCTCTCCTCTCCTCTCCATGCCTGTTGCCCTGCCATTGAATATGGCTAAGGAAAACACTTACCTGTGCTGTTTATTCTTAGGTCAGATTAATGACCAATTACTGCAAGAGGGCCTGGGTTCTGTCCATCTACTCCACTGTATGTTCTTATTGTGTAGAATTTTCTATCTTTTTAGACAATAATTTCACCTCCTCTTCTTTCTCTTCAAAACTTTAACGCCTCCTCCCTTGCTCAGTTTCAGCGGATTACTATCCTTTTCAATTCACTGCAGAAGGAAGCTGGTGGCACCATGGTAGGCCGTCATAGTAGGATTTCCACAAGTTCTTCCCGACGCACCTCCCCATGGGCCTGCCTCCGTGTCCAGGTGCAGTGTCTCCCTCTCTTGTGTCCCCTGGGCCTTCAGGGCTGTATGCATTCTCCTCACTCTTCTCATTATCAGGCAGTGCTTTGCATGGGATCATTCCAACAGAAAAAGTGACCATTTCCTCCCTCTTAAACACAGCCCTCCATATCCTTCCTTTTCATTCTGATTTTTTTGATTTCCATTCACAGAAAAACTTCTTGAGTGCATCTTTCGTACTTGCAGTTTCCACGATGGTGACCGGGTGACCAGACCTGTTCTTGTGATGGCCACCAAGACGCTCACATCACAGGGTCTGGTGGGATGACCTAGCTTGCTCTGCTACTGGAACATGTTAGCGTCAGTCCTTGGGGTTCTTTTCTAGTCTTTCCTATGCTATTGGATCCAGTCTCATGCCTTTAATATGTTTTTTTTTTTTTTTTTTTATGGTACTGGGGATTGAACTCAGGACCTTGTGCTTGCCAGGCAAGTGCTTATTCTACTGAGCTATCTCCCCAGCCCTCACGCCTCCAGTATTTTCATGTTGGGGATGCCCAAATTTTTAACTTCAGGACAGATAATTTCCTAGACCTTCAGACTTGTACTTAATGCTCCACTTGCCTGCTTCACACCTCCGCTTGGTTATACAGAGAGCATCACACATTGATCAACTTCAGATTGGACGCCTGGTGTACACACCTCCTCCAACTCTGCCCCCATGGCCTTCCCTGGCTCTATGATGGCAGCTCCGTTCTTCACAATGATCGGTCCCCCACACTGGAGTTATTGCTTTATCTCCCCTCCCCCCCACCACCTGTGGGATCTGCCTTTAAAATACACCCAGTACTTGGTCTTTCCTCAGTTTCTCCACTGCTGGCACTTCAGGAGAGCCACCATCGCCCTTCCCTGCTTTTCTCTCAGAGCCCCTCAGTGGCCTCCCTGTGCTGACCTGCTCCGTCTTAGCCTTTTTCCCACATAGCAGCTGCGGTGCTCCTTCTAGAGAATCAGGCACGCCCTCTTCTTCCCCTCATGCCACCCTGTAGTGGCTGCATCAGTGACCCAGAAAAAATCCAGTGTCCTGGGCAAGTGCTGCCAAGCTATACGATTGGACCCTGACTTGTTCTGGCCTCAGTTGTACCTGGCTGCTGCTTCTGCCACTCTTCCTGTCCTTTGTTCCCGTCACCTTGCTTCCTTCAATTTGCCGGTGAGGCTTCTGCCACAGGACCTTTGCACTTGCCATTCTTATGTCCAAAATGCTCTGTGACCCGATGGCCGCGAGGCTCATGCACTCACCTTCTTTTCAGGTGTTCATTTGAAAGCCGGGGAAGCATTTTGCAGCTGCGCTGTCCGAAGCTGCATGTCCCCGAGCCTCCTTCTGCCTCCTCTCTGCTCCCTTCTCCTCAGCGTCAAACATAAAATGTGCGCTGCCCTTTTCTTTTGTTTTTCTCACTGCAGTGGTTGGAAGAATGTCAGCTTTGCAGCAAGTCAGGAGCAAAACCTTGCTGAATGATAAACAGAAGACAAAGCGGGGCTGACTGGTGTTGCCTTCTTCCTCCAGGTGTTGTAGCTCAGCGCATGGGAGTATGGGCTTGGGCTAGGCATGGTGGCTCATGCCTGTAATCCCAACGCGCTGGGAGGCTGAGGCAGGAGGAATGCAAATTGAGCCCAGTAAGAACTTGTCTCAAAAAAAAAAAAAAAAAATGGACTGGAGGCAGAGCTCAGTTTGAAGGCCCTGAGTTCTATGCCAAGCACTAGAGGGTGGGGGTTGGGGAGGAGAAAAGAAAAAATCAAAAAACAAAACAGAGCATGAGCTTAAAATTCTGCCCATGCCACTCACTGGGTAGGTTATTGAATCTGTGTCCCTCTGTATAAATGCCATGGCGAGAGTTCCTACTGCCAAGAGTTATTATTAGAATTCAGTGAGTTTCATATACTTGTGTTAGTTTTTTATTAAGGTAACAGCAAAAAAAAAAAAAAAATAGAAAAGATAAAAGAAGCCTTTATTAACTCCAAAGACATGGAAAGGATCGAGGGCAGATGGGGCAGGTGGATTCTCTGGCCTTCGACAGAGAAAGCTGAGGTTTTTATGAACTTTTTTAGGGATGGAGCTTAAGGGAGATGTTTAGAAATACCCGAGGAGCTGTTTGGGGTCTTTCTTGTGGCAATGGAAAAAGTGAAAGGAAATTGTGGGTGCGGTCTCCGGGGAGATGAGCTGGCATGAACGGCTCCAGCCCTGTTAGATGACCGCCATAAATAATTCAGCGATTCGTAGTTGGGCCAGAACCTGTCACATATTAGGCATGTACAATGCTACATGGAAAATAAATCTATAACAAGGCTTAATTCTCATCACGGTGGCTGTCCTCTGTTGACAGTGTTGTCACCATCTTCTATGTTCCTTAGAAGTACACCATAAGCCATTTATAGGGGCGCAGCCCTGCTGGTCGCTAGCCCTGTGACTTGTCTTACCTTTAGACTGGGGATGGTGGCACTTTGTAGAGTCACGGTGAGGATTCCATGACATGGGGACGGGTTTGGTTGTCTTTCCCTGGCACACAGCAGATACTCGGTAAGTCAGAACCTTTACCGTGTTGCGGATGCCAGATGTGGCAGGAGAACCTGAGCTTGCTGGGCAGAGGAGCCAGCCGGAGTTCTCACGGTTGAGTTCTTCTAAAAGTAGAGCTCATCAACAAGCAGCCAGCGCAATCACAGGCTCTAATCCAGTTCTTCCTTTTCCTTTTTTTCTTATCAACATCACTCAGCTATTTTTTTTTTTTTTAGTAGAGATTGCAATTTTTAGCATTTCTTCAGATGTGTTTCCTTTTATAGTTTCTGCCTTTCATAGATTCCTCTGAGTTTCAAGCATCCTGTCTGGAATCTAGAAGCATCTATTCCTCCATTTTTCTCCCACTTGAAGATAACACTGTCACCCCCAGAGCTTTTGGCACTTCCCTGTCCCCAGCCTTGTTGACTGGGGTCACACACTGAGCAGAGAGTCCGTGTGTTTCCCCTCCACCTTTGAGCATCTAGCAGGGAAGCCAGTATTATTTCTGGATTATAGAGAAGCCATGAGGTGTTGTCTGTGCCGGCCTATTTTAACCTCATGTTCCCTCAAGCCGGACTTGACCAGCCAGAGCACACTCCTGAGGACCACACTGCCACCCACTGTGACCCTCCTGCATTCTTAAATCTGTTGCCCCAACTCGCTTGCTGTGCTGTTTCAAGGGTAGCTCCCTCAGGGGACAGAAGTGAGAGTTAAAGCCTACCCTAAATACATGAGCTCACCTCTTTAGAATCCCACAGAACAGACAGTGGAATTTTTCCAACATTTCCTATTGACCAGGCAAACTTTCGACATCATCTATTTCCTCTCTCTTACATGGATTAAATGTCACCTGGCTGGCTACAGAGTGCGAAAAACCCTTTCAACCCCATGATGGCTCAAACGGTGTGTGCACAGCAAAGTGAGATGAGTGGACAGAAAAATGCTTGAATAGGTTTTTTGAAATGATTTCTCTGGTATGTGAAACTGTTGAGGTAAGGTGGCAACATAATTCCTGGAGCTGATAAAGGACTTTCCAATTATGGAACATGACACACTTTTACATATTTCGTGCCGCAGTATGATACAGCGTTGGGATGAACAGAACACGGTTGCTAATTAGCTTGAATGTATTCAGTGCATGAAAGAGAAACCTCTTCTTTGGTATTTTGTTTGCATAGAGCAGCATCTTACCTCTCGCAAAATGAAATAAATACTAATTGAACTGACAGGTTTTCTCCTAACGAACTAAGAAATTGTTCCCTTCTCCCCGCCAAGCCTGTCATTTTCTCTTCCTGTGATTCTTAAGTGTCGGTCCTGCTTCCTCGTCTCCCACTTTCATTCCACTCTTGAGAATGAGCTAAAAAAAAAAAAAAAAAAAATAGAAATGAGATTTGTGAAGTGGTTCTGCTCTGTCACTTATGTTTCTGAAGAATATGCCATCCTCTTCTTTCTCCAGAAAGTTTGATGACTGTGCTGCTGTCAGGCAGGTGAGTGACACCTTGAGAGAAGCCCAGCCTTGATTTCTGAAGGAACTTGATGAGTGGAAGGACACATTTTTCTCCCTTGCGTGTTATTTCTCTTTTTATTGAATCTACATATGTATTTTTACATGCAAAAGCCCATGCCATAGGCTGATCCTCTGTGCCTAACCATGAGAAGCAAGCCCATCAGGGACCTGGCCAAGGTCAGCAGTCTACTCAGCAACAGGGATGCATGCGTTCATGTCCCATTCTTGCCTGCGTTCAAGAGTACATCTCTTCTGTGACAGATAAGTTTAGAACTGGACACAGCTGTCTAATGACACAATGGGAGACCTAGGCAGGAGACAAGGTAGGTCCTAATGGCCTTTGCCTCCTTTAGAGACCTGCAGAATGCCTACCTCTGTGCCATCCTACAGAATGCAGGACAGTTTTTTTCCTGCCGGTTGAAGACATCCTCTGTACTGATAACTCATGGCTCCATCCAGCGACTTGATGCGCAAGGGAACCTTGTGGTTCTGGCTCCTGGCCTTGCACTGAAGGCCCTTTTCTCCTGTTCTCAGGAAGTCCAGGTGTGAGCTGAGGCCTCAAGGCCCTAGGCGTCTGCGTCCCAGCACTCCTGGCCCTCCTGGCCCTCCTGGGCCTCCTGTCCTCGTGTTAGCCCATGAGTGGGCCTTGCTTTCCTTTCAAGGGCTTTGGTCTTATCTCCTCCACTGGATGGTCTCATCCACCTGGAGAGACAAGACTAAGTCCTGAGCACTGTCTCTCTAGGTGGGTACATGGAAGAGGACCCCTCCAAGCGTGCGCCTCAATATCCTTCATCAGAAACTCACACACAGCTAATTAAAATTATCAATTATTAGGCCCCACCTGTCCTGCTAGCCCAGTATTAAGAATTTTAATAATGTCCCTAGGTGATGCCTGTGCATGCTGTGTTTGGAGAACCATGGCCTATGGGCCTGAGGCAGACACCCAAGGATTGGGCAGAGCACTGTTTGGTAAGAGCTGGTGGACACCTGCACAACACGTCCTGTGGATCCCAGGCCAAGACAGAACCTACGCATATGCTCAGTAAGCAGCACCGTTTCACTCTGCTTGGAGCAGGCATGACAGAGAGTTAGACAGGTAGGAGCCATCCCTGCTACCCAGGATCATGCGGCCAGGCCATCAAATCTGAGGAATTTAGAGATCATTCCGTCACCAGCACCTTCTCTCTCTTCATTTTTATTCCCCAGGTATTTTATGAATTTTTACTAGCCAGACTCTGTCCTAGGGTAAGACAAGTGGCCCCTTGCTATGAGCAGAGTTTGCACTTCAGTATGGAGAAGAGAAAGACAACCGAGTAAACTCAAGTCCTCAAACTGATGACCGACTGGGACAATTGCGCTGAAGTAAATAAACAAAGTGTGGTGGGGAGAGAATGCCTCTGAAGGTGGGCCTGGGCAGTGCTGCCCCCGCTAGGTGGCTTTAAGCTGGGGATTGACCAGTGGTCTTTGAGTCGCAACTGAAATGGGGCAGACAGAGAGGTCGCCTCTGCCTGGCACGCACACTGCGACTGCCACTCCCGACAGCTGTGACTTGAGCGTTTTTCAAGTGCCCGATGATGTGCCAAGGTTATACAGGCCTGCGCTGTTTAGTCTCTGTGGAAAGCCCGCGAGGGAGACGCAACCACTCTCACTTTTGGGTAGGAACAGGAGGAAGCTAAGAGAGGCGGTGAAGAGGCTTCCTCAGAGTCCACAGTTGGGCACGGCAGAGGGGGCACGAAGGCAGGCTCTGTGCGGTGAGAAAGCCACATGCTGGCACCGCATGACCTCTTTCCTTGGTGGCACTAGGCTGTGGCTGCTGAGTGCAGACGCAGTAGCATGAGACACACAGCACACCTGCTGCCGAGAGGTGAGGACCGCTGATATTAAAATGCATGCTAATAAGGGTGTGACATCACCGAGTGCCCACTTTCTGTGAGGCGCTGAACTGTTTATTAGGTGGCGTGGCCCTCAACATCGTCCTTGAAATACAGACGTGGACGCTGGGACTGAGAGAAACTTTGTCCCCAGTCACACGATGGAAGACTCCCAGCCACCTTCACGGTCTGATTCTGAATCTTCGACGCTGTTCAGGGACCTAGGGCACAGCGAACGTGGAGACTGCCATTCCCCGCAGTCTGCTGTGGCTCTTTTCCTTCTAGCCGCGCTCCTGAGGCATGAGGACGCCTGTGCTTTGGAACCGCAGTGCTTTCTGTCCTGTGTTCTCACTCACAAGAGCTGCGCTTGGGCATGGCGCAGGAGAGCTCACTACCTTGTCTATCTTTAGAAGGCTGTCGGCCCAGCGTCAGTCACCTGCCATCATCCACAGCCAGGGTGGGTTCATCTGCCCATAGTTGAGTGATCTCTGTAAGCCGGATGCCAGATACACAGCGGCGAGGTGGAAGGCAGCTATGCTCACCACTATACCCACCACGCAGACCACAGTGGCAAGTTGGGTCATTGCCGTGCCTGGTTCACAGCCTGTGTTTGGCCCTAAAACTAAGCCTCAGTGAGGATTCTACAGAGCCACGAAGGAGCTGCCCAGGAGCTCCCTGAGAAGGAAGGTGGGAGGGAGGGGTCCTTGGAACCGTGCTGATGGCGGTGACCAGAGCAAACAGCATGGTTCTGCTCGTGGTCGTGTCCACATCCACGCTGAATCTGTGGCACCACAATAATAGTACCAGTCTTTAGGATCAGTTTCTGTGTCACAGCAATAGTGGCATTGGATGACAGTGAGTATGTTTCTAATTCTACGTTGTTGATCTGCTTTATAATTTTGGTTAAAATTTGAGCCTTGTCTCATTTCTGGCAAATACACTACTTTTAGAGTTCCTGACCCGTTCCGCATGGCCAGTTTTGTGGTTCAGGTTGGATCACATGTGGACTATGCCCAGGCACCACGCATTCTGTTCTCTAGTGTGATTTGGGTTGGATTAGTGGGATATGGCTTTCTTCCTGAGATTTGGAGTTGAGCTGGGTTGGGTGTAGGAAAAAACCTCAGTTGTCATTTTCTATCCTCCAAACCTAAATTTCTGAGCTCACACTATGGTGATGGTAATGCTTGCCATGGAGTCATCCTTTCTGAAATTCCTCTCATCTTTTTAAGTGAAATTGGGAAAATGATGGGATCTTATATAATGAAAGAATGGATTTCCAGCCTCACTTTAATTTGGAGCGTTTGTGAACAACATTATTTTGCTATCAAGGTCCCATTTGCTTGTCTATCCAGATGATTAGTATATCATAATTTGCCGCCCATACTCTGCAGTGGGTTAAATGAACTCTCCGTATTACACAGTGGTTAATTGAACTGGAGCACTATCAGAAAGGATTGAAATTGGGTGTTTGTAATATTGGGCAGAACAGTTTTATTTGTAAGAAGTTCTCAGCAGGGGCAGAGGGTGTAGGGTTAGCACGCTTCCCTAGCATGCATGAGGCCCTGGTTGTGCCTGTGTATGCCACACACACACACACACACACACACACACACACACACACACACACACTTATACACCAACACATAGACCTCATTAAAAGCTAGGGCTCACTGGTGACATCTCTAACATCTGGAGATCAGGAATGGCCGTGAGCCAGTAGCCAGCTGACCAGCAAACCCGGGTTCTGGTTTGCGTTTTGCAACCAACGAGCTGTGTCGGGGGACAGATCCCTGGGCTCCTTGAACCTCACTTTCCTCAAACCCTGCCAGGTGAGGACGGGAGACGTCAGCAGCTGACTCCTACACACCTTTCCAATTGGAGCTATTTTTTCATCAAAGTGACCTTGACTTCCAGCGGTGTCCTGCTATGTCCCTGTCACAGGCTGGTGACTTGAACTGAGATGCGCTTGTGTTTCAGCGTTTTCATGTTCAGCTCCTGTCTTTATTTTTAAATCATGGTGGTGATCTCTGGGATGGGCTCTGAGTCCAGGAAGCCATTTCAGGCTCTGATCACTGTTGTGCGACGCATGAGCCTTTTGAACTGTAGGACATTAATTCTCCTTTGCAAGTTTCCAAATGGCAAACGGGAACATAATCTTTTCTTACTCACCAAGGCTTTGTTAATGCTTTAGACAACAGATGTAAAAAATCAACCAGCTTTGTGCACTAACTTTTTTTTTTTTTCCTTTAAAATCTTCTTGGCAAGCTTCAGGGTGCTCGAGCAACCACCATCAAGAAGGCAACTGCTTTCTCCATTAACAGAAGTGCTGGGGACCAGGCTAGCAGGTTCGCGGCTGTGGTGATGTAGAATAATCTCTGATAACTATAATTAACTTGTACGCTCTTGTCCTACGCTGACGCACCAAAACGCTCACAGCCCTCAGGATTCATGATATTCTTCTCAGATGCAAGCAGATTCTTCCAACAACTGTCTCCAGCCACGGGGCTGCAGCCCTCGTTTGTAGGCATTTACCTTTGGCAGGAGGACCGTCTATTTTAGGAAGGTGTTTTGACACTTTACCTCTTGGCTACAGTGTCTCTAAAAATGCACTCAGCAACGGAACAGCCTCCCACCCCCTGCAGAGCGTGCAGGCAACGGTCCCCCCGGCATGTTCTGCAGCACTCAGCTGGCCCAAGACCAAAGTGCCGATCAGCCCTGGGTCTATTCTGGGGCTCAAGGAAGACTCCTTACGGTTCCCTGACAGCTTTTCCCCAGGGGTCCTCTGCTTTCTTCCAGTCCTGCAATGCGCAGGGCTGGACCTCTGCACCCAGGAAAGCTAAGCGAGACAGCAGTGGATCAGAGGAATCGCGTCACTGGGCTTTGGGTTCGGACTCTCTTGAGGACTTGTTAGAAGGCAAATGTCTTGCTGGTCACCCCGTGGGCTGTCCTCCTCCTCCTCAGGGGCAGCTTTTCTTCCTCTGTATGGGTTTGGGGGAGAGAAGGGAGACTGCTTTTCCCCTCTGGAGCTGAGGTGGGAATCATAACGAGGGAGTGTTTAGTAAAAAAAGCAAATAGCAGATGTCTATTTGACATGCAAATAAATGTGCATAGAAATAAAAATTAAGGGATTTATATGGAACAAGGCTAGTTTATTTTTGGGATCTGAGCAAGATAGGATTGTACCGGAAGAGATAGATCTAACCCAATGAGAACAAATTAATGAAGTCTGACTAGGAAAAGGGCTTCAGTGATGTTTCCTAATGGATTGGGCCCCAGGGAGGGAGTCGCTGGCACGCTTCTGGGGACTATGGCTGGGTTTCCTCAAAATTCACCTTCTCCAGACCCTCAAGCTTAAGCCTCCAGCATTTAAGCCCCATTAGTAAGGAACCTGCTGCATGATGCTAATGACAGCAAGGCTACAGAGGAAAAAGAGAAGTTTATTCTTAATGCTGTTTATAGTAAATACTTTAAAAATTACAGAATAGCAGCTGTCAAGTTTTCTGATGTGTAACACAAAGTTTAATTTGCTGTTAGGCATCTTGGTAAAGTCTTAACTTGCTCTTTGTTAAGTTTCCCTTAATCTTTTCTTTTTTTAAGCTCCTGTATTCTCCCTAAATGGATTCTTGTAAGTCACTCTTTAGAAGAGGTAAAGATTCATAAACTTGTCTGACATTATCTTGTGTGAAAGGATTTGTCTTACGGGCCCTGAATCAGATAACTTTACATATTGATGAGAGTAATATCATGCAGCCGATCACTTTGGTGTAGAGCAAACCAAAACAACACAAAAACCCAAGGAAAACAGTCGCTAGACTGACTCTGTCTTTCTGTTGGAGTTAACCAGTACAAAGTGATGAGCTGTGCTGTGCGTCTTTGTTGGTGCCGGTGAGCTTGGAGGAGAAGGCAGATCTTTCCCAGAGGAGGAAGCTTTGGCAGTGTCTCCCTGCAATCACACTGAGACCTCCCTGTATTGATGGCTCGGAGGTTCTGTGAGAGGCAATCTGTTCCAAGATTTAAAGAATAATGATGGAGCGTCAGGACATGTTCTGAGCATTAATGTCCAGCTGGAAGGAATTAACTCCCAGTACTAGGTTCAAACAAGTGCCGCGAGCCCGCCTATTTCCCACCTGGGAGGCCGTGCACACGGGACTGGAGTGCGACTGTCCATCCAGGCCAGCCCGGGAGGGCAGAGCCGTTGCTTCTGGAGAATGTGCTGCATTAGTTTTGCTTTTGTCGCTTGGAAGTTTCCTTTCTTTTTTCTTTTTTTTTTTTTTTTTTTTTTTTTGTGGGACCAGGGTTCAAACTCACGACCTTGCACTTGCCAGGCAGGCACTTGTGTCATGGAGCTCTCTCCCCAGCCCCAGAAGTTTCCTTTCATAGCAGGTGCCACTAGCAGGGAAGTTCAGGTTGGAGGCAGACCCGGCGGGGAGCCGGGGGAGCCCTGGCACGGTGCCTCCGGTGTGTTGACGGTGCCAACCATCTCCCAGCCCCAGCGTGCGCCTGGGGGTGCTCAACAAATCTTGAAAATCTCGCACAGGAACTTATCTTAGGGCAAACTTTGGAAAGTTATATCACATGTTTTGAGAGGAGGTAAAAGAAGCGATTGAATTAAATCAAGGGAAAATAGAGTAAGAAATAACTACCTGCGACTCCTCATAAAACTGATGTGATTGCTTTTTAAGGCCTTTGCAATTATACTTCAAAGTCAGAACATCGTCAAATCTCCCCTTTTTCTTTTAATTGTTAATGACAGCCTCTATTTGTTAATCTTTCAAGATGCAGCGTTTTCCAAAGAGAATGAGCAGCGATTTTTATTAAACAGGTAAACCTAGCGCCAGTGTGAAGAAGACAATGCTGTTTTTAGATGGGTTGTCTGTTGCTATTTAATTACCATATTTGCATTAATTGTTTAGATGATGAGTCCTTTGCAAAGTACAGTGCCATTTGCATGGGCCCTCATTTTTAGGGCTTACTCAAGGCATATTTTAAATGGTAGCAGAAAGTCGCAGCCCAACCTTGTTACCTTTAGCCCTTCCCATCTGAGTTTTCTACTGATTAAAGGGATCTCAAAAGACAGTGTATCAGAGTACAAGAAAGAGGACCTGGAATGCAATCACTTAAAAAATTCCACTTTGCATTTATAATGCATTTCAGGATGTGGAATGAATATTTTATGCAGAGCCCATTTTTGACTTGGAGACAGTTTTATATTGAAAAGTTTCTATTCAAATGTGTTTCAAAAGGGAGCCCCTTGGCTGTCTATTGTTTCCACTTCCAAGCGCCTGTCAGGAGGGGGTGTTCAGTGACATTCCAAGAGTAGTTTTTCCACTTACAGAAAAAATGATTACAGTGTATTTATGTTAATATGGCATGCTCTACTGACCTTCGATTCTATCCATGGCTGAATAATCAGATGGAAAAATTTTCCTGTGACAAAGCAGGCCCCACGCGTGTATCCAGACTCCACAGGTGGAGAATTCAGGCTCAGGGCTGTGCGTCGAAAATGAAGATGCTGTCGACGCCTCTTACATTCTTTTAGCTTTCCCAGCAAACAGGCAAAGGCGTGAGCAGCCCAGGCGTAGACAGGGCTGAGCTAGGCAGTGCTGCGCGCAACGCGTCGTCTTCTTGTGTGGTCTACTCTGGGCTGGGCTCTCTCATGCCTGCTCCTGGGCTCCGTGCTCCCCGCCCTTGAGTTCTTCCATCTCACCATGACATGGTGTGGGGAAACTATTGGGATCTCTTGCTTTGGACCCAAAGATAAATGAGCTGCAAGATGCCTTTCAGTGACCAAAACCCTAACCACTCAAATGCTTTCATAGAGAGCCATCGGAAACCTGCTGACACCGGACTGTAGTGTTGCTGTGTGACTGTCACCTTTGTTGCGTGGCCTGCAGGTAATGAATAGGTTTAGCCTTGTGTGCAAAGAAGGCTAGGGCTGGAAGGAGCTTCGGGGGTGGTAGTGCAGTGAGGTCTTGAGTTCCCCTAGGTGTGGCTATGGGGCAAGGGCCGGGAAGGCTCAGTCCCTCTCAATAAGAATAGGTCAGCTTCTGCTCTATGTGTTGTGGTCCCGAGAAGGATTTCTTCAGGGAAGATGCATTCTGTCCTCTTAATCCCCAATATTTGAGAACTTCTGGTGCTATTTTTTTAACTTATGATGAAATAACTATTTCTAGTGATGTCTTAATTAAATGTCACTTGAAAATATGGACTTTTTTTAAACCTATACTTAAATCCCTGGTGTTGGCTGTATGCAACTGATCCATTGCTTTATTTTGTTTCTTTTTATCAAATCTGAGCGGGCACCTGTCTGGCCTGTTTCTACGCATCTGTGTAGCTCTTGCAAGTGTGTCATCACGGCACACGTGAGCGTGTCTGCGTCTGTGTGCATGTGTGTGTATAGGCATGCACACTCCAGCTTGCCTGCCCAAAGCCCTGGGAGCCATTAACGTAACAAGCCAGTACAACTTATGGATCAAGCGAGGGACTTCAGTAGCCAAAGCCACAGCTCTTGGGCCACTTTCCTTCCTTTCTGTATTTTTTTTTTTTTTTTGCTTTTTTTTTTTTTTTTTGACAGGACCGAGGTTCAAACTCATGATCTTTCACTTGCAAGGCAGGCACTTGTGCCACAGAGCTATCTCCCTGGCCCCTCCTCACTTTCTATGATTCAGTGGATGCTGCGTTTTGCCAGCAAGGGGGTGATAAACACAGCTCCTAGCCTTTTGGGCCCTGCTGTCACCAACAACTGGTATTAATTGAAGTTCTTTGGACACTGGGGGAAGACATTAGACCAGTGGGTGTATCCCAACCTGTGTGTGGCAGCCCACATGATTGGAGGGATTAGGGTCTATGGGACATGGCCATGCTGTGCCTGTGTGGGCTTCCCATGCCCACAGCTATGATCCAAAATTGATGTTTTCAACTTTGCTTCTGGGGGAGCCCAAATGCTCAGCGCACACTTCCACCCTGCCCCCCACGTGTATTCAGCTCAGTCTCATGCAGCAAACATCCCTTCCCTCTGCTTCTCGCTAGGCCCAGGCAACAAAGCACACGTGAAGGAGATCACCTAGCCATGGTGTTCGTATTTCTCCTTATAAGGTATTTAGAAATGGTTTTACACTGTAAAATGGTGCAGCTGCTATGGAAAACATCACAGAAGTTTCTCAGAAACTAAACATAGGATTACTCTGTAATCTAGCAGCCCTGCTATAGATATTTACTCAAAAAAAAAAAAAATTGAAATCAGTTTGTCAGAGAGTTACTAGCCCTCCTGGTTCATTGCAGCATTCCCCACCATTGTGTAGACATGGAAACAATCTAAATCTCCACCATCAGATGAATGGATAAAAAACAGAGGCTCTCTGTGTCATCTATATCTAAATAACAGGAAATGTTATTCAACCTTGGAAGAGAAGGGAATTCTATAATATGAGATGATAGAGATGGACCTAGTGAGGTAAGCCAGGTCTAGGAAGAACAACACTGCATGACTCCATGTGTATGAGGTCTTGAAATATGGCCCAATTGAAAGAGCCAGGGTGGTGGTGCCCAGGGGTGGTGGGCACTGATCAATGGGCATGAAATTTCAGGCCCCCAAATTTGAAGCTCCAAAATTTCAAGCGAGATGAGTGGGTGCTGGTGACCTGCAGGACAACGCTGTGCCTACAGGCAAAAAAAAATGTGTCTCACAGTGGAACGGTTGTCCGAAGAGCAGCTCTCATACCGAGTGGCCTTACTCCAATTAAAAAAAACAAGCCCCACAAATGTTGAAAACTTAAATACTTATGGGGACAATACTGTAACTGAATTAAGTGGGGAGCGTGGAAGCACCTGGCAGGGCCCAGCCAGGTCTCCGTAGGTAGGCACAGGGCCCTTGTGGTTGCCAGGTCTGACTCACATGAGGCAAGAAGTTAGGTTCCCACAGTGTCGCACAGCCCAGCTTTTGAACGCTTTTCACAAGGCCGCGTTCGTCCATTTCCGTGACTGTTGCTTCCATGACCGAGGCTGGGTGCTTGTGAGAAAGCAGATGGGCCCAGCTCACAGCGCTGACAGCTGAAGAGGAAGGTGAGGAACCCTTGCACGACACCACGGTGGACGCCATCACGGTAGGATCCAAGTGACAGAAAGCCACCGACCTGAGGGGCCCAGGCACGGTGTTTTATAGCAACCTGCTTGCTGGGAAGGACCAAGATCCCACAAACGCGACTGGATCCCTGATGGTGGTGTCCAGATTACCCAACACTAGCTCCCAGAGACTTAAGCTTCAAGCACAAGAACCCTGGGGGTGCAAGCCACATATAGCCCAGAGCCTGAGTTCGTGTCGGTGAGCTGCCACAGCGCGCAGAACACCCAGCTTGCCATGGAACTTAAGAACAAGCCTTGAACGTGAGCGCTGCATCTGCCATGGAAAACACTGGCCTGCTGTGGAAAGCACACTGGCTCTGAGTGCAGGATGTTGGAAGGCTTGCGCTGCACAAACGGCTTCGCAGACATCTTGGGGGCAGCCAATGCGTATTAATCATCGGCAGCAGTTTTATCACCGTCATAATGCAAGCTTGAGAGATGCACTGCAGAGCGTCGGAGGACGCCTGCCTGCAAAGGCCTCGTGGGCTGCTTGGGAAGGTGATGATCGAGAGGTGGATTTTGCACACACGCTTAAGAGCAGTTATGAGCAGAGAGAGACAGAGAGACAGAGGGAGAGACAGAGACAGAAAGATAGTCAGAGAGACAGAGTGGAGAGAGAGACAGAGAGAGACGTAGAGGCAGAGAGACAGAGACAGAAAGAGACAGAGAGATAGAGACGGGAGAGAGAGACACAGAGACAGAAAGAAAGAGAGACAGAGAGTGGAGAAACAGACAGACAGACAGAGAGATGGAGAGACAGAGAGAGAGACATACAGGTAGAGAGACAGAGAGAGACAGACAGACAGGGACAGAGAGATAGAGACAGAGGGAGAGAGAGACAGAGAGACAGAGGAAGAGAGGCAGAGGGAGAGACAGAGACAGAGACAGAAAGAAAGAGAGACAGAGAGACAGGGAGAAAGAGAGGGAGAGAGACACAGAGAGACAGACAGACACACAGACAGAGACAGAGAGAAAGAGGGACAGTTAGAGTCAGAGAGGGAGAGAGAAATGGAGACACAGAAAGAAGGAAAGAGAGACAGAGAGAAAGAGTCAGAGATAGAGACAGAGAGACAAAGGGAGAAAGAGACAGAGACAGAAAGAAAGAGACAGAGACAGGGAGAGAGACATAGAGACAGAGACAGAGAGACAGACACACAGACAGAGAAAGAGAGACAGAAGCAGAAAGAAACAGAGACAGAAAGAGAGACAGAGAGACAGAGAGGGAGACATAAGACAGAGAGAGACAGACAGACAGAGACAGAGACAGAGAGAGATATAGAGGCAGAGAGAGAGAGAGAGAGACAGAGAGAGAGAGACAGAGAGAGACAGAGAGAGAGAATTACGCTATGATCAGAATCAGAAGGCCAGGATATTTTAAAATAGTTTTTGTAAGGAAGGGCCAGTGAGACTAAGCAAGTGCAGGGAGCGGTCTAATCCCCAGCACCACATACTGTGCTGGCCCTGCCCCCGGGTCAGCCACCGAGACTGGGTCCAGCGGCCCATGCCTGTAATCCCAGAGCTGGGAGGCTGAAGACAGGAGGACCACTGCTGCACAGTGGACACTAGTCCAAGCTACACGGTGAGACCCTGTGCCAGGTACATTAAACATTTTTTTGTGTTTCTATCAACTGAAGAACTAACTTATACTCCTTGCAAATGCCTCTGCAGCTTATAACTTTGATAACAAAAATATACATTGTGGTTCTTTGGCTTTCCTGGCAACGGGAGGTGTTGATTTTCTTGATGCTGTGGCAGCTGTCACTTCTCCATGACATCCAGCCCGAAGCACTGGCCTTCTAGATTTCATAACTGTGTAATGGAGACCAAGTTGGAGAGGTTGTTTTGTGAGCACAGTGGAATACACTTTTCTATGCCAATGAACTGAGGTGGTCATGGCAGCTCGATCCTGTAGACATTACTTCTCCCAGACACAGTTAGGATTAGACTTCTCAGCCCCTTCAACCTCATAGAATCAACGATTTAAAGTGGGAGAAAGCATAGTGATCGTCCACCTCAAATCATGTCTTCTGATGAGCAAATGAAGGCCCAGAGGAGGCAAGGAACCGCTGAATGCCACCCAACAAAGCAGCGATGCAATCCACATGCCCAGCACCAGGCATGGGAGCCCACAGCATTTATGGACCTAATCCTGGGGTTCCAGTTACATACTAGTACCCCGAAATCCATGGCATCGATTTATAATTTTGCCGAAGCCTGGATTTGAACCCACGTGTAGATGCTGCTACACTGAGCCACGCTCTTGGCTCACAGCTCGGTACCCAAGGCGATCACTGTCTTGCTTTCTGCTCTGGAGGCCTCCTTACACCACTCGGCTATACTTTGTTGCCTAGTTTACATAGCAGGCGCTCAGTAAAACGTTTCTTAAATGGAAGAGTGACTGTAAGACTACATTGTATGGACAAAATTGTAAGCTGCAGAGGCATTCGCGAGCCTGGGTATTCAAAATTTCTCATGATGTCAGCCTTTGTGAATGTGGAGGGTCAACTGCAGTTTGTATTAATAGAAAAGGTCCTTAGATAAACAGGTAGAGCCTTTGGCAGTGTCTCCAAAGGACACTGAAGCCAGGCTCATAATTTTGTGGGGGTTAAGAGGTAAAACTAAAATAGAGGCTTCAAAATTGTTCAATCTGTTGCATCCAATTCAAAAACCAGTCCATGAGATTAAGGTAGAAGCTTTCGAAAACAGAGTCAGCTTCTCCTAGTCTCTGGCATCTCAATAAATTATTGAGTCAAGGAGAAACGATTTCATGCTCAGGTGCTACCTGGCGTAAGGTGACAAGGGTGCCTCTTCCGCATGTGCGCTTCTGTAACACTGACCAAGATGCCTTCTAGGAGGGTGTCTAGAGATTCCTGGGGTGCCCTCTGGAAGACCTCCTGAGCCTGCTCTAGGCTCTTCCCAATGCCGCCCTTGTCTAGGGCGCATGGTCCCCTCATGGTCTGCTGCTTGCCTGTAACATGCATGTTGCTGGCAGCTCTGGGAGTAGAGTGGTGGGTGGAGATGTCTCCTTGTATTCCACTCAATTAATAGCATCAGATAAACAAAACTGGAGTTCATGGATGTAAAGAATCATTGCGATTTCATCTAAGAAGTTCAGTCTTTTATTTGAGGGCGGTGGAAATCTCTCGGACTCTAGAGCACTCTCATTTTCTGTAGTGATCTCACATAAAGGAACACGGAGAATGCTTAGAACTCTGCTCAGGGGGTTTCTGAACATGCTTTGATACCAAATGTTGCTGAGTTGGGATTTCCTAAGGAGGGCTTGATGTTATCTAACTCTTCAGGGAGTCAGTATTTTTCCTACAGGTGTCCCGTCTTTCCCTTGTAGTTAAATAGCATAGCAAGAAAATAACGTAGCTGCGTAGTCACCAGCATAATCTACTGCTTCTAGTAAGTCTCACAAGTCCTGGTTGTCCTGCCCCTGTTAGCCTTCTAAATGCAGCTTGGTGTTTCTATGACTCCCGACTTTCCTGTCTGAAGCTGTGGAGCATGCTCTTGAATCCAGGAGCCCTTTGTCCTTAGTTGTTGTAGACGTGCTCTAGTTTGGCTTCAGACTTCAAATTTTAGGTTGGCTTTCGTCCACCTCATGGTGGATGGAAATCCAGTGGGAACCCTGGGCCATGGTGGATCTGATGCTTGATCTTTGGAAAGCCTGTGGACAGTGTGGGGGCCCTCTGAGGGGTGGGGGTGATGGGCTTCTGTGCGTCCTGCTTCTTGAATGCTTGATGACAGCCTACTCCTGGCTCAGAGAGACCTCATGCTGTGCCCCACATTAACTATGCCCTTCCTTCCTGCTTACCAGTATATTCAGTGCAGCTCAGACAGGAGAGGCAACCATGCGGGGGTGCGGGGGGGGGAGGGGGGGGTGGTGTACTTACACACGTGTGTGTGTGTGTGTGTGTATGTGTGTGAGTGTGTGTAAGAACAAAGATGAGGTTCTCATCACATTTTGTGTTGGGCTCCATTTTCACTTGCTGCTAGATGTCACTCCCTCCCCACACTGCACCAAGGGTTAGTGTTTCAAAGACTGACTTCACAGGATTTTCGTCAAGCTAAAAAGCTAACAAAGACCCTAAGAAGCGATAGAAGTGCATTTGGGAAAGTCCAGGGCTCTGAGGTGACTTTAATGTAGTGAAAGCCTTTCGTTGCTATAACATGACATTGTTTGTTTTCCCCGAAGCACAATTTACAATGGCTTTGCTGCAGGGCCTTGAGTCACTTCGGTAAGTGATCTTCTGTTTAGGTGTCTTTAATTACCCAGATCAGTTTTTTTCGTGACTTCAACTCATCTTAAAAGTGTTCAGAGGCCGTGCCAGGATAGCTGAAGGGCTACTGGGCTTCTTGCTAAGCAGTATCTATTGGCTCTGGGGAACTGTAGAAAAGTTAAGGGGTGCGAGGGAGCGGTCACTATGGTCTCTTCTTGGGCCCAAAGCGGTTGCATGCTGTCATCTAAGCCTAAGCCCAATGCTACGGTGGTGCTGGGATGAAGCAACATTGTTCCAGAGATAACCACGCTGGAGTCTGTTGCCAGGCCCTGGCATAACCTGGCTGACTTCTCATGAGGGCAGCTGGGTGGCTCTGGAGCCTCAGGCACTGGCTAGAGACACTGGCCCTGTGCAGCCAGAGGCTGTGCCCGTGCAAGCCCTAAGTGCTTTTCACTTCAAGCAAATCGCAGGCTTTCCTGTGGGCACAGAATCCAGTCAACACGCACTTTGGAATGAGTTCCCGACATCTGCGAATGACTGTATCATGTCTGGAAGATATAGCATCTCTTGACGAGCAGAGGTCTGGGATAACTCCGTTTTCATGGTTGCTTCGTTACTGTAAAATGATCTCAAATCCTGTGACATGCAGCCCCCTGGGGAGAGGGGAGCGTGGGCCATCCACTGTCTAGCTGTTGTTCCATCAATCCTAGATGACGGAGTGCGGCTGTGCCGTGAGTGCCTGGTGCCAAGAGTGGAGTTCTTGCTCTGGATTTCGCTCGGATCTGTCTGATTTCTGCAGCCTGTAGCTCGTCTCTTTTCTGCCTCCTACAAGGCCAGGCCTGTCTTGGCTTCTAGGATGAAACCTGACCTCAGAAGCTTTGGGGGTCTCGGCCCGAGTCAGCATCGAGTCGCTGATTTGCCAGGCTGGCTTTGCATCTCGCCTTGGCTTGTGCACCAGCTCCGAAGCCTCAGCTTCTGAGACCGGCCCTTGCTTCCTCTAGCCTGGATCCCTGCGGCATCTCATTGCCGTCTGCCCGACCCCTGGTCGAGGTCACTGAGAGTGCTGCTGCCTGCAGCTAAGTCCTCTCCTGTGGGGCCACGTGCCAGTGTCCGGCGCTTTACGCTAACCACAGACAGGGAATGGAAGCCTTGATTGACAGCAGCATGATAGAGATAACAGTTGCCATTTGCAAAGCACATACCGTAAGTCAAGCCCTGGACTTCATATACATCATCCCTTACTTACTCTTCAGGGACACTTTATGGATTATTATTGACATCCTTATTTATGTGTGAGTTAAATAATGTCCCTGGGGTGCCTGTGCTAGTCAGTGGCGGGCCCCGTGCCGATACATAAGTGGATCTGAGCCTTTGCCCTTAGAGAGCACCCTCTTCTGCTGTGAGGACAGAACGGTCTTGTGCCTGGACTTTCTGATGCCTGGCCAGATAGCCAAGTGCCACGCCTTCCCGCGCTGCCTGTAGATCTGCCCCACTTGCGCTTGGCTGAGGCTCTGTGCTGAGGCACCTTGCTGTGACAGCCCTCTGGACTACTCCTGGTGCCCGCTACCTGGTGCTCAGACCCTCCGTTCTGCTTCCTGGAATGGTGTCGTCCCATCGCATGTGGCAGGGTGACTGCCGCCTCCTGGGGAGGGCTGGCCTTGGTCCAGCGCCCTGAGTCTGCCCCACTTCAGGGCTGCCCATTGGAAGGAGTGGAACCAGGTGTGGAACCAGGTAGTAGGAAAAGACGTGGAGGCCAGGCCTGGGGCCAGCATTCCAACTGTACAGAGAAAACTCCCGCAGCATTAAATGATTCCAGTGGGTCCTTCACATTGTATAACTAATTCAAAATGGATGAGGTCACTCTTAAAAGTCCAGGAATACAGCTCCTGGACAGCCTTCAGAGCGTTCATGAGTAAGTTCATACTTCTCCACAACTGACTCTATCATACACAGGTTAGCTGGCCTATAAAATTTCCATTTTTGTCTAGACATAGTAAAGATCATTTCTGTGAACTGTCTTTTACAGTTACAGTCAATGTAGAATCATCAGAATTAGTCCAGCTGAAGTCTCAGTTCATTATTTGTGGTCTGATCAGATTGCACTCATAGGCCTTGTGGTAAAATATGGTGAATGCTTGGATACGTATGAAATACTGTATTAAATTATTACAGTTGAAAGCATATCGCCATCGATCCCCCTCAAGATGCTCCCCCCCACCCACGGTGAACACACTTGTCCCCTCATCCTGGCTGTCCTGAAGCAGCTCTGGATGTCCTCTTTCATGCGGGTCTTCTAGCTGCACTGTGGCGGCTGCCCTGACGGCCTGCCCTGATTCAAAATACTTATTTTTCATAACCACTGTGGCTTTGGGGAAGAGCTAGACATTGGGTGGCACCAGATCTGGTCACAAGAAGAATGAAAAGTCACCATGATGTTTTTAGTTGACAAAAGTTGCCATGCATTTGATCACAGGGGTTGATCACAAAATTTGGTGAGGGGCTGGTGAGATGACTCAGCAGTCTAAAGCGCCTGCTTAGGCAAGCTTAGGCAACCGCAGGGACTGGCACCACATGCTGTGCCAGCCCCACCCTCAGGGCAGGCCGAGCTGGCCATAATATATATAAATTTGGTGAATATTTACATTAAAAAACTTGCTACAGCAGGAGACGCATTGTCGTTAATCCCTTTCACAATACTCACAATGTCCCCCTCAGTTTAAACATATGTTTCCCGTCATTCTTAGCGATGGATGGGATACTTTTACTGTAATAATTTTTTTGAAATTTAAACATGCTTTGATCATCCTTAGATGGGCTTCCGCGTGCCCAGTTCCAGCCAGCTGCCTTCTCACGTCAACGCCTTCTTAGAACGCCTAAGCGTTCCCCGTATCAAGTTCAGGCCAGGCCCCTGCCTCAATCCTCAGTGGTCTTCAACAGACGCCCTTTACATTTAGCACCTTACGTTTCAGACTTCGGCACATCGTCTTTGTCAACTCTAGCATCTGCACCTCATCCTCCTAGCTTTGATGTGGCTCTGCAGTTTGTGGGTGGTGGCTTTGGGTGACTGGATGAGTCACCCTACCTCTGGGACACTGTCTCTTGGAGGGACAATAGAAACTGTGGGTGCAAGGTGCTGGTGAGAGTGCTCGGCCTATAGGGCGCCTTCAGCCTGGCCGGCCTGCCGCTCCCGCTGCTGGGAGTAGGCCTTCTGCTGGCTCACTTCAGGAGGAGAGTTTGATCAGTTCAGTCTGATGCAAAGCAGGGGTGAAACAGGAAGGTAAGAGGTGCTATGTACAGGCACCAAGTCTGTAGAAGACGCGCAAACATACCTACTGGCAGCGCGTGCTTAGAGAAAGAAAGAATTGTCCCGTCACCCTTCCCTTTGTGGGTAAAGGACCCTGAATGAGGGGACAGTTTTAACTTTATTCTGCTTCATTTGTTCCTTCATAAAGGAAAGAAGCAGTCTGAGGATTTGGGCTACCTGATTTTTGCTCTAAACATTAAGGCCCTTCTTCTACAATCTAAGCGAGCCCGCCAACTGCCTCGAATTTGGAGCGAAACGAACTTTAAAAAGTCCAGTCAACTTTCAAGTCACTGAGAAAAGTAAAATCAATGAAACAATCTTTTTCTTCTCTCCCTCTTGTGGTGCTGGGGGTTGAACTCAGGGCCTCATGCCTGCTAGGCGAGCTCTGAACCGTCGAGCTACATCTCTAGCCTGACTAGTTCTTTACTAGAGAAGAAACACACACATCCATTCTGTGTTAGATTCAACGGCAAGCGCCAAGGTCAAGAAGTCATCTGAGATTCCCAGCCTCAGCCCGGATGCTTTCTTCACTCTGTGGGTTCCAGTCAGACAGTTGCTGCACTTTCGCTGTGGTGGAGAGATTCCTGTCTGGCTGCGTCACACTTTCATCAGACACGGAGCAGAGCTGCAGCGTCTTTTGACCTGTTCCGTGTTTGATTGACTTTGCTTTGATGCTTGCAGATTTATTACCCAGCCGAGCACTCACCGGGAACCTTGGAGCTGGGAGCCGTGTGCCAAGTGCACAAGCTGCTCTTTCTGTCACACAGCGCTTTGTTTAAACATTTCTCAAACGATCTGCCTGTCTGGTCTGATTCAGTGGGAGAACGTATTTGTAACACAAAGCAATGCCTCCGACTACCAGGAGGCCTATGACTCGAGTGGTGAATTATTCACTCCTTGCCTTGCTGGACAAGCCGGGTCACTGGTATTCACAGCGGGGAGCGAGAGGCAGTATTCATTAGCAGGCTTTGGTTTGCTGTCTTCCGAGATCCCTCCCCACTTTCATTACCCTTTCAGGTTTTAACAAGACATCACATTCTTTTAAACTTCCCCTGGGCAGCCAAAGTCTTCCCCTACCCCTTGCTTTTCTTTCCCCACTCGCGATAGGTACAACAATAGGCAGAGACTTCGGGCAGCTGTAAATTGCAGCAGTTAACGTCAAATTGACAAAGCGGTGATCAAATGAAGTTCATAGCCACACAATGGGACCTGCGGGTGGAATGCTGCTTCAAACATGTCTAATGATGGGGCTGTAAAATAATAAAAACAGAGTCCTCTTCTCTTGGAGAGGGGCAATAAAGGCAATTCATTTGGGCTACCGCAGCTATTAATGAACCTGCGACTGGACAGCGGCTAGGAGAGGGCGCTCCGCTGGTGTGGGGCAGGAGATCCTGAGAACTCCGGTTTTGCGAGGCCCTCAGAGTTGGATTTCCCCAGCTCTGTGCCCTGACTTTTTCTCCTTCACCACAGGGATACCAGAGGCAGAGTTTGCTCATCTGGTAGAGCAACGGTGGCAAACAGCTGAGCTGTCTGCTTAGCCCACGCATACAGCACAGTTCCTCGATGAGACAGACTGAGCCACAGCGCCACGTGGTTCACAGGCAGCAGAAGAATTAAAAACCAATTCCAGCAGAGGCCTTGCAGCCGATGTCCAGATGTGTGCAGATGCGGCCAAGCATTGCGACACGAGGAGGCAGAGATGAATGCCTAGCGTGGCCCACTGCTGCCTTCAGAGAGGAGGGACGCGAGCTCTATCCATTTCAGTGCCGTTTCCCCTTCCCTGGATGTCAAAGGTACCGGTGTCTCAACATTAACAAGTTCATGGTGACTTGGTTGCAGGGAAGAAGGAAGCTGAGACTCTGTAGTCAGACGTGTGCATCAAGACACACAGCCATTCGTCCCTGCGAGGGCCCCTGCCGTGGGAGGGGCTGTGTCTTCCTCCCACATGGCCTACACATGCTGGTGGCTGGGAACACAGTTAATATCTTAGGCCAGAGAGTGAATTGACAACTTTACTTGTTTTCAAGTTATTTAAAGTATAGGATACTTCAGTGATGGATCTCGTAATTGTTGACATTGTGGTTTGTGCAACAACCCATTCCATTTAAGACGGGAAATACCCATGGGAAGAACTCAGCCTATAAAATACGAGCATTTACATAAACGTGGAAAGTTTAGAGGGCTTATCTGCAACGCACAGAAAATCACATGCAACTGGATAATTCTGACAAATCGCTTTGGCCCACTCCAAATTACTTAAACAATTCAGAACAGAGACAGGCAACTTTTCCTGAGCCTAATTAGACCTTTGATGGTGTGGTTCTGGCTGTAGGATATGTTGTATTTCAGTTCCTATAATTTGAAGGCACTTGTGTGGGCTGTATATGTTAAAGCAGGCTAAGGCTCCTGGAGGGGCAGGAGTTCACCCACTAATTGACCTGCTAAGAACCGGCAGCAACACGCACTCCCCTTGTGGTCTGGAGCCTGCGTTAAAATCAGTGCCCACACTAGTGTCCTATTTAGATTTGCCTGATTGAAGAACTCAGCTATGAAGCTGATGAGACCCACGTTAGCGGCAAGTTAATGCCTGTGAGGATCTTGCAGTTGGCTTCGCCAGAACCACTCGGTAAACAGGAACTCAGATGGGGCCGGCTGCGCTCTGCGGTGGCCGGGAGCCCAGGTGGCATGCGAGGCCAGCTGTGGGGAGGGGTCCGGCAGGGGCACCGTCTTGAAGCCAACTTTGGTTAGACTCCTGGTTTGGCCGTACTCCTTCCTCTGGTTCTTAATCATTCACAGGGGCCGGGCCATGGACACCTCATCTGTGCAATGGCAAAGCAGTGTGGATGTCACAGTGGGGCTGGGACATGGCCAAAGAGGAGAGTGGCCATTATCAGCTCCGGAAGTGTAGGGCCATTGGGGGTCTTTGTGCCAGGAAGGGCACCATGGGCTATGATCTGGGGTACCTCCCCCTTGGAATCAATGTCTAGCTGCCAAGGAAAGAGCCTTTAGGTGGCAGAAAGCACTTGTGTCTGACTGAGGGGTCAGTGCACCCCACTTGGAAATAGAAGGCCTTTAATAATGTTTTTAAATGACAGTTCCCTTCAGATTTAGCGCAAGTCTGCATTAAGAGAAATTGGATGCCTTGAGCCCCAGGCAGCAGAATTACTGCATATCTTTTAATCTACAGAAATAAGAAGCTTTAGCGCATAGCTACGCTCTGCATCTTGTCCGGGCTTCTCACTGCTACGCCGTGTCTAGGCAGTCACTTCCAATGGGGAAAGTCAGGTCGGCTCTGGCCTGTTCGGAAAGCCCTGGCTGAGAGGCAGAGAAGAGGTCAGCAGAGACTTGAGCCTCATGGAAAAGTGCTCAGGCCCAGCCTGATCTGCTTCTCTCATTCTAATTAGAGAAGTCCCGTGTGGCTCATAAGACAAGCAGTGAGGGGCTGGGGCTGGGGTGGGTGTGAGGGGCGCTCTCAAGAGCCGGGGCCAAGATCCGAAGAGCAAAATGCTTAAGCAAGCTCTGTCTGAGGACTGAGGTTAAGTGACCCTGGGGATGAACCCGCCAGTTCTTAAGCAACTTCCTTGATTTGGAGCCAGAGGGCCGGTTGCCTGGTGCCTATGAATACACAGGATTTAAGGCAGACTGGGAACCTTCCATGCTCTCTGCTCAGCCTTGGAGGAGTTTAATTCCATAAAATATAAATTATAAGGGGCAAACCTGTGACCTTCTGGGTCCTGGACACAACGCATTCCATGAACAAACGGACTTCGCCCAGTAATAAAATGCTTTGAGTCTAGTTCCAGCAAGAAAGATATACATCTTAGACTGTAAGCATCATAAGAGTTTTAATTTTATTTAATCACGGGCATGTTTCCTGCTCTAAGTTTTTAAAGATGATCTACATTTGAAAAGAATTAGGACAATCCTGTATCTTTGATCAGCTCAAAACCTCTTCGGGGGAAGAGATTTGACACTCCAGTTTTACCCAGACGTTTAAATATGCATCAGCTAACAGTTTTCTAAATTAGGCAATATAAGCTTTGTATTTTCATGACATCCAAGAGAATAGGAGGCTCAGTTTATGCTTCAAAGCGACTGCCTCTGAACTAACTGCATTTGAGTGAGGGGTCGTTATGTGTCATGATTTTGACACAACTTGTCGTTAGTTTTAACTTTGACCAGATTGTAATGGGGAATTCGGTTGCACAAGCTTGCCTATTGTTTATTTATACCCAGACTCAATTACTGTTTCCCAGGTCCATCAGCACCATTTTAAGTAGAAAAAAAAAAAGGCTTTATCCCATGGAATGAATCCTACAGGGTTTATCATATGGAATTGAATCATGAGGTCAGGAGTGTGGACAGAGAGGTCAGAGCAGTTCTGGGCTGGTTTGGGACAGAGTCCTCCGGTGCGGTCCCATGGGAGTAGAGAGAAGCAGAGGGACTTAGCTGTTCCTTAGAAACTCTTCATGGAGCTGGACAATCAGAGGAGTGACCGTTATTCAGCATCACAGGAAAGTCTTTCATTTCTCCTTCCCATGATCCTTTAGAAATTTCCACTATGAAAGAACTCCTCACGGTGTGAGGCACTGTGGACACCACTCTTCTCTTACATGGGTGTCGAAGGATGTACACACCCTCTCGGCCTCCTTCCCTCCAGTTGTTTTGGCAGCAACCTTGCCTTCCAGGTGTTTAAGAGTTATTAAACACACTCATCAAGTTAGCAGAGAGTCGTGAACGACCCCCACCCCCATGTGACTTCCAGAGATTATCTCAGGGAAAAGAAAAGGAGAAGGAAATGTCAGAGGTCACAGTGGTTAGGGGTCAAGGGTTAGGGGTGCTGAGGGTGTCTGCATTGGTGTTGGGAACTAACTTCACCTCCGAGAACTTGGCTGTTAGGGGGAGGAGGAAGGGAAGGAGGACGTGGCGTTCTACCTCCTGTGTTCCAGAATTTTGTAATGGTTGTTTGACTTTTTCATCAACTACTCTGTGAATGAGGTGTAAACATTTAATTGTCACCCAAGGAACTTAATGAGAGAGAGCCACGGTGACAAGCTAGAGCAGGAATCCCTAGCCACTTGAATCTAAACTCTTTCTAAAGATGTAAACTCATCACAAAGCTTCCTCTGTGAGACATGCTCAGTGCTTTTCTTTCTTTTTTTTTTTTTTTCCAGAGCTCAGGACTTTTAACTTTGTCCTAAAATCTCTGAAGGAAAAAAAAAATCTTAGAACATTCTGCTTTCCTTTACACCCTCAACACACACACACACACACACACACACACACACACACACACACGCACAGAATTTGTAGGAAAAAAAATGATTTTGTACATGGGATGAAACCAATGTAAATTCAAAACTTACAGATCAGGGTTAGCTCTATCACTCATCTCTTAAAAAGTTTATGAATCTCCAGTCAAAACCAACAGGGTATGTTGGGTCCACCTCTCCAGAAGTGTAACCGCAACACTCCCCAACGAACCGCAGGATGCACACCGCCTGGAATGTCCTCAGAAGGTTCTGTCATTGACAGGTAACAGAGTAAGACCCCAGAGTTCTTTCTTTCCCATGAACAGGTACAGACAGGGACAGAAGATATTGGGTTGCCCAGAGGAACGTGACAAGAGCCTAGGTCTTGGGTGAGAGGCACAGAACGGCTAGGTGTTCCCCAAGCTCGCTTCCTGCTGCATCAGGAAATGCACCTAGAATACATTCCTCAGTGTCTCTTGCAACTGAATGTAACCATAGCGTGCATTCTGTTCAAGGAAGCGTAGATGGACATTGATGCGTATTTCCTTCAGGTCTGGCCCACGCAGTCCTCTCCTGGACCCTGTCCCCTCTGGCCTCCTTGTGCTGGCCAGATCTTGCAACCAAGATGACCTTAGAAGCTGTGGGTTGAGCCTTCGTCATCCCGAGTCCTTATGAGGCAAACTCCCTCTCTCAGGCTCTCGCTTCTCATTGCTGATGTGATTTCACCCTCGGTTAAATGCACTGGTGTGCAAGATCTGGCTTGCACCGGTGGCAAAAGCTAATTGTTAAATTCTCAGAAAGGTTTTTTTTTTTTTTTTAATTTTAGGATTTAAGACATAAGTTTAATGTAGAATTATTTTAGTTGGGATCAGAGATATAGCTTGGTGGCACAAGCGCCTGCCCGGCAAGTGCAAGGTCCTGACTGTGATTCCCAGCACTTCCCGCCTCGCAGACACTTTGATTAAGTGTTCTTTATTCAAAAAAAGAGAATAAAAAAAAATAGTAAAAAAGCCCCTTAGAAATGATACAGAATTTTATTAAACAAAATGTCAGAAATTTAACTATGGTTGTTAGATTGCATATTGTTGTCCTCAAATTAGAGTTCAGATTACCAGATATAAGCATGCACAATCGGTCAAAAAATTAAAAAGAAGAAAATGAAAGGCATTAACTTTTCTTTTTGATACACCAGTAAAAATAATCAGTACAATTATCCAAGCTACCCTGGGAGTACACATATATCTTTCCTTCTCTCTCTTTTCTTCCTTCCTTCCTTCCTTCCTTCCTTCCTTCCTTCCTTCCTTCCTTCCTTTTTTTCTTCTTTCTTTTCTCCTTTTCCTAATCCTACTGTGGAAGGGAAAGAAACTGTTCAAAGGGAAATTTTCAGGAATTTTAAAAGCCAGTTGACAACAGGTTGATAGTATATAGTCAGCGTGATCAAAATACTTACAATCCAGAAATTGGCAGACATTGGCAAAACAGGGTTTCTCTACCAGCTTACCATTGGTGAAGCTACTCAGATTTATTTGCATATAGGTTGCATTTCATTATATGTACTGTATACTACATATATGCCTAATAATTCCCATGAAATCCCTATTTTAGGATTTAAAATGTAAGTTTAATGTATAATTATTTTAGTTGACCTAGTGATGGAGAGGAAGGTGGAAAGAGGAGGGCACTGAGGAAATGATGTCAGGGACTGGGAGGTCAGCGATTTTCATTATGCCTGGAAGAACCTGTCTGGTGACTTGGAAGGTGGCTCTGTGTCCAGGCCAACGCACAATGGCACTAATGTGTTTTGGTTATTACTAGTCACAGTGATGAAGTGTGAGAAAATAGATGAAACTGACAAACATCAACTTGTTTGTAAACAGGAAAAAAAAAAATAAAGGGAACAGAGTTCAGAATATAGGGTTTGCTGTTTAACAAACCAACCCCAAACCTACTGGTTTGAAACAATGATTAACAGGCCACACTCTCCAACATCCTGGGGATTGAATCCACGGCCTTTGCACTGAGCTACATTCCCAGGCTTTTTTTTTTTTTTTTTTTTTTTTTTGGCAGAATTCAGCTAAGTTGCTAATGTTGTCCAAGCTGGGCTTGGATGTACAATCCTTCTGCCTCAGCCCTTCATAAGCAGTTGCCACCATATCCAGTGAACAGTCTTTTATTTTCTGCATGAATCTGTCCTTTGGGCAGGGCCAGAGAAGGAAGGCTTGCTTTTGTTTCGTGCAGCATCCCCAGGGTGGCTAGGCAGAAGGCTGGAGGATCTGCTTTCGGATGTCACAGACGCCAGGCAGCTGGGTGCTGGCTGGGCTGAGGGATAGACTTTTGTTTCCTCTTCACATGGCTTCTCCATGTGGCTTGGGCTTCCTCACAAAATGGTGGCTGGGTTCTAAGAGCTATTCTAAGAGACAATTAGGTATCGCCTGTATTGCCTTGTGCAACCTAGTTCTCAGGTTTGCGAGGACCTATTCCGAGGGTAGAAGATCACCGATCCCACTTTTGACTGTGGATGGCAAAGCTCTAGAAGGGAACACGGGGCATGCATGCAGCTGCTGCTTTTACTACACTCATTTTTCTGGGAAGTGTGAGAATGAGCCTGGTTCCCATAGGAACTCATCTCTGCTTAACGAGCAAGAAGGATTCGATATCTTGAAGTGATGCGTGGAGTCGCCGCTTCCATTTCCTTCTAGAGCAGCCTGAAATTCAAGGCAGTAACAACTCAGATTATCCTCATACGATCTAAAGAAAGAAATTCTGGAAGTAGTACCCAGAGGAATCCAGAGAGAGAAAAGGAATTATTTTGCAGTAAAGTAAAAGCCAGAACTCTTGGCTAGTCATCTGTCTGATGCAGAGGCTCATGAACTTAATGTGTTTCATGATTTTGGAAAAGATGGCCATGTTGCACAAGAGATGGCTGTGGTCATGTTTGTCACCTGAAGCAGAGTTTGAAAATGAAAACACAATTTTGCCATATGCTTTTATTTGCAAGCCAAGGCACCGATGTGGATGCTTTCTGGACTTCTGTGTCAAGCACCATTCACATCACTAGGAGATAAAAATGAATGGCTTCTTACTCCCTTCTTCTCCCTCACACTGGGATTATACCCCATAGGGAGCTCCCCTTGGTCCTTGTCTCTGTCCAAGAAGCTAACATTTGTAATCCCAAAATATGTTATTGGAACCCCACCAAGTTAATTCCAATCTACCACTTCCAAGGCAACGCACAATGAGAATAACAACACTAGAGCATATTTATAATTATGGGGAGCTAAGGAGTCCTAAGTCCAGTCCCAAAGATGGCTTTCCCTGGGTTTTAGTCAGTCATGAAGGAGGAGCGGCTTGAGGGAGAACGCCTGGGCACGGCAGGAAGTGGGTGAGCACTGTGAGCCGGGCTGGGTGGGAGGCCTGTGTTTACCTCTTCACTATGTAGAGAGAAGCACGTGCAGAGAACAATCTGCGTTGCACAATTGAGACAGTGTCTAATGTTTCGGGGCCTGGTGCTTGCTTCAGCTCTGACGTGTACTCTTTCAAGTCCTAGGAAGTCATAGCCGCTATCTTGAGGCTCGATCCCAGCCGACAGCGTGGAGCGCTGGTTCTTCGTCCTGTCTCCACCTGGCTCATATTAATGAGCAGCAGGTGTGGGTTATCAGGGAAGCACATCTGCCATCTTCAAAGACTACCTGCAGCACCTTGGCTAGACCAATACGCACTGCCAATTAATGCCAATTGAAGGGTAAGGAAAAGTCCTAGCAGGCCCTGTACCTATCAGCACACGGAAATAGGGTCAGGTAGAGCCAAAGTGGAAATGATTATCAGGTGGTCCTCCACGGAACACAGAGCCCCTGCTCACTCGGAGCTATATCCCCAGTCCTTTTAATATTTTTATTTTATTTCGAGACAGAGTTTTGCTAAGCTAAGTTACCCAGGCTGGGTTTGAACTTGCAATCTTGCCTCGCCTCATAGAATGCTGGGTTATAGGTGTGAGTCACCATGCCTGGTTCTGAAGGAACCTGAAGATGGCAGGGACAGGAGGGTTGAGAAGAGTAGAGAGGCATCTCCTATGTATGAACCATTCCTATAGGCCTCGCCAGGGCAATGGAAACAGTCTACAAATCCCGAGGACAGAGCGTCACACACACTTGGGAGAGTTGAGAGTGGAGGAAAGTTGGCCTGAATCTTCACTCACTGAAGACTGAGGGTCAAGTTCCTGCAGGGGTAATGCTGCCTACTGGGCTTTTCTGTCTAGTACTCCTTTTCTATCTCCTCTTCCTCTTTTTTCTCCTGCTCCTCCTCCTCTTTCTCTTTCTCCTTCTTTCCCTTGTCCTCTTCCTCTTCCTCCTCCTTCTCCTTCCCTCTTCTCCT
>PVKN010002618.1:0-41385 GCA_004027915.1 Capromys pilorides | reverse complement strand
ACACTTTGCTGATGTACAGCCTGCTTCTGGGACTTACAACTCATTTGTGTTTTGTGTCTTTGTATAGCTCTGTACATCTTGTTGATAGAGGCTCAATGTCTTTCTTTTCTTTGGTATAGTACATCTTGTTTATGTAGCACTGTAATTTTTGTACTGTACAGTGCTATAATATTTTGTTCTGTTATTCATGATAGCATTGCATGTAAGAATTATGCGAATAAAAACAAAGTCAATAGACTAATTCTTTGTTCTGAATATTGTAATGACATCTTAGATGCAGTTCCTCATTTAGCGACAAACTCATTTAACAGCCTAGTTGCAGGAATGGAACTCAGTCATTAAATGAGGAATGCCTGTAGTTACCTGCCATATCATTGTGAGTAAATTGCTCAGGTTCTTTGAGTCTCCATTTTTTAATTTTTGGACATGGAGGCAATTGTATTCTATTGGAATTTTCCCCTGAAAAATTCTAGTAATAGCTTTTCCTAATTCCCCATGGTTCTTGTGGAGGTCCTAGCAATAATAGTATCTATTTCCAGTCTTGCCCACACTATGCCCCTGCTATGGTTTAGATCTCAGCTGCCTCTCTTAAGTTCCACGGAAGATGACTGAATCATGGGCATGTGCTACTCATTAGAGCATTCAGCTGCTGGTGAGTTCATAGCTGAATGTACTGCTAAGAGGCAGGGCTTGGTCAGAAACAGGTCACTGGGAAGTGTCCTCCTACTTCCAGTTCCAGTTCCCCCCTTCCCTCTCCTCTTCCCGGCTGCCGTGCAATGAGCAGCTCTCCTGTGCATAGGCCCTCCCACCATGTCATTTCTGCCTTGGAGCTGGCCAGCCATGGACTGAACCCATGGGAATCTTGGAGCCAAATAAATCTCTCCTGTGTATATTATATTGGGTACTTTGTGGCAACAACAGAAGCTGAGTAATACAACTTGGAGTGGACTCCAGGCCTGGCCAATAATGCAGGGCCTGTGAACAGGGTGAGATCCTTAACACTGGAAGAGACCCTCTCTCTTGCCCCTGCCTGCTGCTCCACAAAGCAAGGCCTCCCTATCCCGCACAGCCCTAGCACTGCCTTCCGGATGTGGGGCCAAAGTCTGTGCATAGGGAAGCAGAGCAGGAGAGGGAAGTCCCCACAGCACTATCTAGGTTGCTCCTAATTCTCTTTTGTCATTTTGATTGCTTTTTAAATTTGATGTTCGTGCTTATTGTTGCTCTAGAACAAGGAGAGAGCTTTCAAAGTCATCAAGACAACTTTGATTGCTTCCCAAATGAGTAAAACGGAATAAAGAGAGGCAGCCACCAACTCAGAGTCAGGCTAAGCACCCAGCCTGCAGCTCCCAGAACAATGCTCCAGCTCCAGGGCTGCAGCTCCTGGGCGTGGAGGGGCTCCCTGGGAATCCTATAGAGAGTGTAGGTCCCTCAGCTGCACGTGGACCCACTCGCTGTCACTGAATTCTGACCATGGCCTCTTTCTGCAGCCCTCACCCCCAGGTCTGAAATGTCACAGCTGGGCTGATTCCTTTACACTTCTTCCAGGGTCTAATAAGGCTCGGGAAGGTTACAGGTTCAGTTCCCCCAAGCAGAGGCTCAGGGAAGAAGGGCCTTCATGCATGTTCCTAAGGTAGGCTGCTGGTGAGAAGGAACAGAGCAGTGGCTCAAGATGAGAGAAAACGGGGCGAATAAACACCCCTCAGACGGTTCAGTGCCCCTGCTCCAGGACCCCCCCTCTCTACCACCCTAGCCCCTTCCCACATGGAGTCAGGGCTTCCTACCCACAGCCACTGTCTTCCGTTCTCTCTGGGCTTCAGAGTCCACCTTCCACCTCAAAGGCCAAAGATGCCAGCAGATGCCTTCCTCAGCCTGCCTTGCAGCCGGAGGATGTGGCTTATTTCTGGCCAACTGGTTACTTCTATGAGAGGTTTTCCTTCTTGATAAAAGAGAAATATAACAGGGAAAGGCAACCTTGTTTCTCCCTCTGAGTATAGTAAGAAGGCAAGATAGCGGGAAGACTGCAACCATCTTGCTTCCATGAGGAAACAATAAGAACCAACACATTTAGGGGAAGTGCTGGATTTCCTGTTACGTAAGGCGGTAAAGTCTTCGTCACTTAAAACACATTTACTTGAGTTCTTTCTTTTTTATAGCCAAAAGTCATGCTAACATTATACTTTTGATTTGTTTCTAAAACTTTCCTTACTGGAATATAATTTTACATCTAACATAGTTTTTCTTTGATTTTGCTTATATCATTTTCAATTTCTGAAAGTTCTACTTGATTTTTTTCAGTTCCACTTGGGGACTCTCGATAGTTTCCTGCTCCATGTAGATATCCTTTACCTTCATCTTCTCTGTCTGCAAATCTGCTAAATTAGTTTACAGTCTGTGGCTGATAATCCCAGTATTGAAAGCCCTAGCAGACTGTTTCTGCTGGCTTCTTGCTCTTGCTGGTTCTTCTGTATGCTGCCTATTCCTTTTAATCCCTGATTATCTTTGATTATATGCTGCTTATTATATAAAAATATTATGAAATTTATTAGAAAGGGCCAGCCTCATAGCTCAGATGACTAAAGCGCCTACTTAGGCAGAACGCAGTGGCTAGGGTTCAATGCCTGGCCTGCTGTGCCAACCCTGTGCCCGGGCATGCTGAGATGGCAATTGAGTCTGGGTTTGGTGGCGCTTGCCTGTAATCCCAGCACTTGGGAGGCTGAAAACTGGAGAATCATTAAGAGTTCAATCTATGTACTGAGATCCTATAGATCCTATAGACCCTGTTCTAAATACAGAAAACTATTAAAAATTAAATAAAACAAATTTATTTGAGATCTAAAGTAAGGGTACCTCCCTCTGAGTGAGATACATCTGCTTTAGCCAAGTGGCTGGGGACCACCTCAGACCAAGTTCCAAGTTGAGGTTGGGTGGACACCCAAACACCACACCCTGAGAACAGATGTGACACACAAGGCCCCCGTGGCCTTGGTTCATCTTCACCTAGGGGAGTAGAGCTCTGGGATTCCTGCTGTTACGGGAAGGGTCTCCAGGAAGACTGTTCTTTCGGTTTCTATCTCTCTGATTCCACAAGACCAACGAAACAAAAATTCCAATTCCAGGAATCAGCTAATACTCTTCGTTTAAATGTGACTTCCAAAAAATAAAATAAGAGTGACTTCCAAGCTCTGCTTATCTCTTTGGATTCCTGTTTTCCCTTCAATGTTGGCCTGGTGACATCTTGGTCTCTGGTTAACTCTTCAAGGGCTTTTCAGATGCTCAGTTCACCCAGCAGTTCTAACTGTTCCTGAGGGAGGCTTGGTTCACACAATCTGACCTAACATTAATAGAAATGGCAGTGGCGCACTCTCTTGTCCCAACGCTGTCTGCTGCTACCTAATCCTGAGTCTCTGGCATCCTCAACTCCCACTCTTGCCTATTTGTAGGTCTGGACACCTTCCTCCCTCATTATATTTTTATTTTGTTGGTCTACCTGATTTCCAGCCATCCACCCATGTCTGCTTCCCCCTCTTCCTGGTACTTGTTTAGCCTCTTGTGCTGCAGTTTGGCTCTGGATGTCCCCTGGCACTCTTGTGGTGAACAGGTGGTCCCTCACCCTCAATACATTCAGGAGCCAGGGAACCTCTAGGAGGTGGGGCCCAATAGGATGTCTTCATAGTTTGGAGGGTAGCATGCCCTGAAGGGGGACTTGAAGGTCCCATCCCCCGTTTGTTTCTCCTTCATGTCCCAAGTCATGAGCGGACCTCCTCTGCCATGTGCTGCCATATTTTTTCACTACAACCCAAAGCAACTGAAAGCTCCAAAACTGTGAGGCAAAGTAAACCTCTTCTCTTTTTAAATTGTTTTATCTGAGGTATCTGTTGCTGACGAACACACCTGACTTCTCTGGGGTTGCAGGTGCTCTCTGGCTTAGGTATAGTAGGGAGACATTGGGTGGACCTCTGCCTCCCCTTGCTTCCTAGATACACCCCTTTTATTTTTCAGAAAATTCTGTCTTAGTTACTTTTCTCATTGCTGAGACAGAATATCCATCACCAAAGTTAGAAGGAGAAAGGTTTTTTTTAGCTCACAGTTTATAGAGGTTTCAGTCTGTAATAGGCTGGCTCCAAAGGAAGGAGGCATGGCAGAGGAGCCTCACAGAGGAGAAACAGCTCATGGTGGGCAGAAGACAGTAAGAGCAAGCATGCAAGACAGAAGGCAAGTCTCTTTCTGTGTATTATATTGCATCTAGGGGTTAGGACAGGGCCAAACCAATAAGCACCCCACACACTGGATTCAGTCACTTCTGAAAAAGTCCCATCTATGACAGTGTGAGCCTTGAGGGGAACATCTACACCCAAATATAACGTTCCTTCTTCCACTTCCAGAGCTTCTAAAGGCCTTGACACAGTTTACCCAGTTTCCAGTGCCCCCTTGGGGTGCCATCAGTGGAGACTGCACTTGGCCTGTATCTGTTTCATTGTCTTGGTTGAATACAGGATCACACTCTGGGCAAATGCAAAAATGGTCTATAATGATGAGTGTGGTTTGAGACAGAAGGGGTAGTAAGCATCAGGAATCCTGAGGTCGGAGAATCAAGAGTTTGAGGCCACCCTGGATAATTTAGAGAAAACCTGTCCCCAAATGAAAAATGGAAAAAGGGGTTGGGGATACGGTTGAGTAGTAGAGTGCCCCTGGATTCAGTCCCTAGTACAAACTTAAAAAAAACTTTTTAAATAGTGTCAATAAAAATCAGATGCATTTCTCAATACTTTTATTAAGAATAAAATTTTAAGGGATTATTTGGCTCTCTCTAAAAAAAAAAAATCAAAGCCAGGCATATGCTTGTAATCCCAGCTACTCTGGAGGCTGAGGCAGGAGGAACAAAAGTTCAAGGTCAGCCCAGTGAGATTAGTTCAAAATAAAAATGAAAAAGAAAAGATTAGGGTTGTGGCTCAGTGGTGGAGTGCTTTGCCCAACAGGCAGAAGGCCCTGGGATTAACTCCAAGCACCACACCCACATCACAAAAAGGCAATGTAATGTAGTAAGAAAACATGCACTCTTACAAATCCAGTGAACCCAGATTTAACCCCATTTCTGGCGTTTATTGGCTTCATGAATTTACACAGCTCCTCCTACTGCTCTAGCTCCTCATTCACCTTCATCATGATGCTGTGGTGGGAAGAGCGAGATGAAAAGCACATTTGCCTCAGAGCCTGCAGACCATAAGCACTCAATCCAAGGCCTTATCTTGATCGTGATCTTTAATAATATTAAGGTCCACCTGAACTCCGAATATTTTGCCAGCTACTTCGCATGTGGCTGTTTGTCCTCGGCCTCATCTGGCAGTCTCCACCCTCTGCAGCCTGGCCTCATTAAGCTACCTCAAATGGTCTGGAGTCCTACATGATCAGCATTGCTTAATGTGGTGACTGGCTGAACCCAAACCTGCTTGCTGAGACTGAAGATTGCAGTATGGAACAAGCTATATTCTAGATGACATAGATCTCCACTTGCCATGTACAGAGTCATTTGTCTGAAAATAGGAAAAATAATGCTAACGTGGCTCCTATAAGAACAACATTGTAATGTGTGTGGTCTTAAGTGTCTCTGTTCTAAACACTGTTTTTTTGTTGTTGTTATTTGTTTATTTTTTTGCATTTTAGGCAAGGGTCTACAGGATGTTCAGTGTCTCACTACTAGATCGGACCCATAGTGATCCACCAATTTACAGCCTCCCAAGAGCTGGGATTACAGGCAAGCGCCACCATGCTTAGTCTCAATTGCCAGGCTGGCACAAGGCCTGGGGATCAAACCCCTGACCAGTATACCTCCTTGCAGGCACTTTAATCCTCTGAGCTATTTGGCCAGCCACCCACTTATTGGGTTTTAAGGCTCAACGGGTCAAATCTAACCTCATATGGCAGACAAGAGACAAGATGCAGAGATGTGGAATGACATGACCAGGGCCACTCAGCCTTTGATGACAGATCTAGGATAAGAATCTGGATTCTGGTTCTATAACTAACTAGCCATGTGACATGCTAAGTGTGGGTCTCTAAAATATATCTATATGGGCTGGGGAGATGGCTCCGTGGCAAAAGTGCCTGGCTGGCAAGTGTAAGGTCGTGAGTTCGAACCCTGGTCCCACAAAATAAATAAATAAATAAATAAACAAACAAACAAACAAAAATAAAAATAAAATATAGCTAATGTGTCTAAATATGTCCACAAATACCATGACTTTTCTCTCCCTTCACAAGACAAGGAGGAGTTCCTCTCTGCTTCAGTATTGAATATACTGTACTTAATGACTCATTTTTAAGAAATAGACTGTAAGGAAATGATTGTATGACTTTTGAGGTTGGGTCATAAAAAGAACATGACTTTTGTGTTCTTTCTCTTAACTCTAGCCAACCTCTCTGTTTTAACAAGAGAGGATGGTTTGGATGCTAATTAAAATTTGAGAATGACTGCTCTATTTCCAGCAAAAAGTAATTCTGTTCCCCCCGCCCCCCCAATAAAGTCTAGTTGGAAAATAATCATCCTTGAAAACTAGAGATCAAAAGTGCCAGCCCCAATCAGCCTGCTTTGCAGAGTAGCCATGGAGCAAGAGAACAGTGACAGCAGGTAAGGCAAGGATAGGTGATTAGGAATGCCATTTTTGATCTCTAGTTTTCAAGCCCAATTATTTTCCAGCTAGGTCTTATTTGGGGGAAAGACACTTGATCCTTTATACTACTTATGTCAGTTTACTTCCACACACACACTTGGCAGAAAAAAGTTGTCTTTTAACACCCCTCCTCTACTGTTTTGTGTGCATATCTTATCTGTTCTCACACTTGAGTCCTTAAAACCAGAATCCATCTTCTGATGAACAGTATCCTCTTCACTCAAATGAGCTTAGAACTATTCACCTTTTGCGATGATTGAATGCTTTTGTTTGCTCCATAGTCATGTGTTAGAAATTTAATCTTCAGTGCAACAGGGTTGAGAGGCAGAGTCTAGTGAATGACTCCTTCTGAATGGGTTCATGCTGCTATCCAAAGAGCTATGCAGCCAGGGGTGGTAGTGCACACCTGTAACCCCAGTACCTAGGAGGCTGAGGCAGGAGAATTGCAAGTTTGAGCATAGTGTAGACAACCTCTTTTCAGAACAAAACAGTATAATAGGGCTGTAGGAATGGAATCTCTCTTCTGATTTTGTGTTGTGTGAGGATGCAAAGTTCAGGATGCTATCCTAGAAGTGTAGACCATGTCCTTACCAGATACCAAACCTGCCAATCAATGCTTTAATCTTGGACTTGGTCTCTGGAACTCTGAAAGATTTGTTCCTGTTCTTTGTCGATCCAGTCTTAGTTATGCCATTACAGCAGCATGAAATGGACTAAATTGCCTCCTAAGGATGTCCTCAGACATGAGTGGAATAACACATTAGTATGCACCACCATATTTGTTGTGTTTTGGACCCATAAGGATTGTTGCTCATACTGTCTCTAAACTCACTGCTACTTACTGAGTGCTCCCCACTTACTGGGAACAATGACAGGCCCTTTGCTTTTACACCAAGCGCTCCCAAGTAACATAGCAAAGCAGACTGGTAGTATTATCCTTCATTTAGAAATTAAGGACTAAGGGCCAGCAAGATAGCTCAACAGACTAAATGCCTGCTTAGGCAAGGACAGAGACCAAGGTTTGATTCATGGGCACCACATGCCACAGCATCCCTACTCCCAGGTGCACTGAGCCGGCCACCAAGACCAGGCGTAGTGACATACAACCTGTAATCCCAGTGCTGGGGATGCTGAAAACTGAAGGATCACTATGAGTCTGAGATGGGTAGTGAGATCCTGTAACAAATGCATTAAAAAAAGACAAGACATCTAGAATTAGAGCAAGTTCACTCACTTTGCATTAAGAGTCACATTTGAACCCAGGACTAGTCACTTCTTAGCCTGGCTCCTACTAGCTCTGCTCCAGCAGGTTGTACAAGAACTCCCTCCACCAGTACTGTTCAGCTTGTTGGGGGATAAAAAGGCAAAGCCAATGCAAGCCAGACAAACGTTGTGACTAAGAGTGAGAGGCCGAGCTGAGAAAAGTCTCTTCCATTCTTACTGCAAGTGAGCTGAGCATGAGAAGTGGCTGGTGACCCTCAGCACCATGTCCAGGAGCTGCTGAGAGCTGGGAGTGCCTGGTGCACGAAGGGGCACAACATCCCCACTCGTGTCCTTCTGTCCCATCCCATCCGAGGCACAGCAGGCCCCACCCTGAGGGCTGCGCCTGGCATCAGCCCTTTTGGAACAGCACCAGGCCATGCAGTGTGCACGAATCTGACTCTGGCCCCTAGGAAAGTTGATCCAGTGCTGTCAGATGTGATTTTTTAAAGAAAGCCAGAGATTCGGGCGGTTATGCGAAATCTTTGACTTGGAAAGGTTGATGAATAATTTATACATTGTTTAAAAGTACAAGCGACTGATTTATGTGGAGGGCAATAATCAGATTATAAACTTGCTCTAAAGTGTGGGTGGAAACTTTTTTTTGGTTTTAGCTTGTTTGTTTACTAAAATACTACAAAAACATGTGGAGAAGGAAAAAAGAAGAGACAAATGGAAGTAAAGAAGAAAAAAGGGAGGGAGAGAAAGGAAGAAAGATAGGCTACAGGAGGACTTGAGTCTCAAGCAGTGAGAAAGAAGACAGATCACTTTTAACAGGGCAGGGAACACAGAGCAGGGTCCCTTGGTGGCTAATTGCCCGAAAGGCCGGAGTCTCCAACCAGGGAATCCCTTTGACCTCCCAGTCCAGCCAAAAGCCAACCCAGCTAATCAACTTTTTATTATTTTTTTCAAATCACCTTGGAGGCCCACTCGCTCTTTGTTCAGCCGTAATCTTTCTTAATTAGATAATTGAAATAATCATCCAATTAAGTTGGCTCCCGTCGCCCCCCTTCCTGAGGACTCGCTGAATCCAGCTGGCTTCTCATTTCCTCTGACTTCGTTCTTTGCCTCATGCAGAGCCTGAAACAGGTTTCAAGCTGTTTTCTTTCCTTTTTTTCAGTTTGCCGTTTCAGTTCATAGGAGCTACAGCTAAATTTCAGTTCTAGTAATGTCAAAATAGACTCCATAGGCACTAAAAGCCAGAGTTGCAGCTGAGACCAACTCAGTGGTAGCTAAGAGTTTCCGATTCATGGGGTTTGAATGCAAGTGGTTGTTTGCTAACTGGGCAGTCGTGTGCGTGCCTCGTGCCTGGATGTCTGGGAGCAGAGTCTCCTCACCTGTGAAATGGGACTCAAAAGAGGACCTGTCTCAAGGTCATTATGAAGTTTAATTGAGGTAATATAAATGAGGTGGTCAGCTCTATGCTGGCTAAACATTATACATGTTTTAAAAATATGCACAATCAGGTACTTTTAATAGTTCAAATAGTTGGAATTATTTGTTACAACCATTAGGAAAAGAGCAGTGATACTGGACGTCTTCTAGGGTCTTCCTAACTCTAAAGCCATTGAACAGAGACAACAAGCTCTTTCTGGAGGTGGAATCGTGGTGAACACAATTACAAGCCAGTTTTCTTTCCATGACCACTTCAAGAGAAGGTCCACATGGGCAGAACTGTGTGTGACATGTGTGTACCATAGTATTCCAAGCAATGTACTAAGGAATAGGTTGTTAAAATAAATGATACACATGGAAGAATTGTTCTCTGAGGACACCCAGCCAGGCAAGTGCTATGTGCCTCTAATCCCAGGGACTGGGGAGGCTGAGGCAGGAGGACCACAAGTTCAAGGCCAGCTTAGCAATGCCTTGTTTCAAAATAAAATAAGGACTGGAGTGTAACTGAGTAGCAAAGTGGTTGTCGAGTATGTGTGAGGCTATGGGGCTTTATCCTAGGCTTGCAAAAGATAAATTAAAAACAAAGACATCCAGGCCAGTTTTAAGCAATAATGCCAAAACATTTAAAACAAGGATCTAAGGCAGTGATGGTGAGCCCTTTAGGGACTCCAAACTCACTTAGTGATTCCCAAAGCGCCAGCACTGAAATTCAACCTGAACGCTCGGCTGCTGGGAGGTGGCTGGCGCAGCTTGGCTGTGTGCCCAAAGAGGGTTCTGCATGCCTGCTGCGGCCAGCACGTGTGCCACATGTTCTCCACCCCTGAAAGGTATGGTAGGCACACTAGCTAAGGAGAGAGAAGAATTCAGGAACAGCTAGTCCTCCCAGGAAAGCAGAGCGAAACCCACTCGCACAGTGCCAGATCCGGTGCCCAAGGTGAATGAGGGCACGGCGCTGTGTTTCTACAAGCCTGGCTTTCTGCTGGGTGGCACTCAGCAGCAGCATTCCTGGTATTTTTAGTCACACCTCATGAAGACAATCATGAAAGTGGACTTTCAGAGCTGCTTCAGAAAGCAGCAAGGAACAGAGGATAGGTGTGCTGAGAATGGGGAGTGAGGGAATTTGAGAGTGGCTAAGGCAGTGTGTCTTTTACTATAATAATTCTTTTGTAATTCAAAAATTCGCTGTATTTTTTATCACATCTTTTGGACATACCTCCTCTGTCTGGAAGACTTTGTCTTTCTGCATGTCTTCCCAGCCTGGAGGAAATCTCTTTTCTCTGAGTTCCATCACCAAGCCTGTCCTTTGGTATGAACTGGAGCTTCAAGGAAGGGCAGTTCAGCCAGACCTGACATCTGCTGTGTCTTCATTAATAGATGACTGTGTAATTCATCATCTACGCTGATCCACTTCTGAGAGAGAACAGGAGTATTGTTGGAAATGATCCTGGGACCAGGAAGGCCCAGGACAGTTTCCGGGGAAACTACCCCATCCAGTCACCTACTGACACGAGGTGCAATGCTCTCTGCAAAATGTGGCAGGAGGGAAGAGAGACTATTCAGCAGAGTTGCAGTTTTATTGCCCAGAGCTGTAGATATGCAAGGGAATTGCAGCTTCTTTATTTTCTTACCATGTGCCTTTGTCCAGGCAAGTTTCTACCTACCTAGAGAATAAGAGAGAGAAATGATATTTTTTTGCAGCCTGGTGATTTAAACAACCTCTAAGATCATTCAGACATTGTATGGACAGGAAGAGAGGCAGACAGAAATCTGTGTCCACCCCGTCCTCAGACTTCCATCCACCCTTGAGACCCTTAAGATGGCACTGGGTGGGGTACACAGTGGAGAGACGGGGAAGTGGAGGCAGACATGGGACCCATACTCACAGTTTCCTCTGAAAATGGCTGTTCAGTACTACTGCTTCGCCTGAGTTTTGCGGCGATGCTCTGTCTTCTCCAGCAGGTACAGGGGTGTGCTATGCACAGGGATGCTGCTGAGGGAGGGGCTGAAATCTTGTCAGTGTGTGTCTTAGTTACTCTTCTCTCATTCCTGGGACAAACACCCGGCACTCAAAATGAGGGAAGGAAAGTTTCATTTTGCTCACAGTTATTGGAGGTTTCAGTTCATATTCAGCTGGCTCCAAAGCAGACTGGCACATGGCAGAGGGCAACCTTTCATGGTGGCGATTAAGAGCAAGAGCACTGGGACAAAGCTGGCAGCTGCTCAAGCAGCTAACTTCTCTTCCTACCTTACATTGAAATGCAAATCACTTGCCCCAGGGGAGAGGCAGCACCTATTTCCACAATAATCAATTATGAATTCCAGAAGCCGCCCCATGACTGCATGAGGCTTTGTGGGGGACACATATACAAAACCATAACAGTGTGTTGCCAGCCATGCCTTGAGCCATGAGACTTCTTGCATGAGTCAGAACAGCACATCTTTTCCTCTTTATGCAAAGGCATCCCATGAACTGATACAGGCCCTGGCCAGCACCATGTCCTAGGTTATTTGCTGCTGGCTTTGCATTTCTTGCCTGTAGCAGCCTGTTCATCCTGATCATGGGACAGAGCTCTTTTGGCACTTCCTGGTCCCACATCAGGCCCCTGGGAAATTCTTGGTATCAGATGTGCCATACATAGGCTTTGGAAGGCTGAGGCACCATGCTCAGACTCCTCCCCTTGGCCCTACTATCTTCTGGCCATTATACAGGCACAGGGAAATCTAGTGGGGCACCAAGGCCAGGTCCTCAGTGGAGTGGCAGGCTTTCCTAGGCATGTCTTGAGGTGAAATACTCTAAGGTCAAGAACAGGCCACGTTAATCTGAAGATCAGAATTTTTTTTTTCTGGAACTGGGAATTGAACTCAAGCCCTTCTGCTTGCCAGGTAAGCGCTTACTCTACTGAGCTATCTCCCCAGCCCTGGAGATCAGAATTGCCTGGGAGCCTTCTGGGGTGCTACAGACAGGGAGCTTCCCCCGTCATTTTCTGGAACATTCCAAATTTCTTCCCCTCCCTAGAGACATATGAGTATCTCTTATGAGTGGCCTTGAGGATCTTCTTCTTTGGTCGTCTAGGGAGTGTAAGCATATTTATTGCATTCCTGCAAATAATACAACTTGTTCTAGATCAGCACTTTTCCCACCTTGTGATGGGAAATGGAAAAATAGGTGGATGGTGGCTGGCTGTCCTGGGGGCTCTGGAGCCCCAGAGGGGCTGGGCCAGGAGGTGAGTCACCCAGCTGCTCAGATGCTGCCAGGTCATTCTGAGGGCAGAGGGGACAAGTGTCCCGAAGGGCGTTGAGTCACTCTGATTGAGAAGACCTCCTGAAAGCTTTCCACCTGACTTGGCAAGCAAACACAGAATGGGTCACTGAGAAAATCCGCTCCTCTCCAGAAAGCCTCAATGCAGAGGCCCTTATCCCTCTGCAGAGGTCAAGAACAGCAGCCTGGCAACTCTCATGCTGATCAATGGCCTCTTTATTTTCTGCTGGCTCTCCCTCCAGTGGACAATAAGCCTCCTGGCTGGGGCCCTAGAGCTGGGAGGTGACAAGAAAGTAGTTCAAGAGGAAAGCTGGGTCATGCCGGCATAGCTCTAGTGACAGGGGATCCCCACACCTCTCCTGGGGCGGAGAGGGATGTCCAAGTCAGCAGCACACTTGAGCACCACGCATCTTGGCTAAAGTGCCTTCCACAGGCCTGGGCTTTGGTTTTTGTTGAGTAGTTTATGCAAATACGGGGCCAGAGGAGTGGCTCTGGGGTGGAAGGGGAGCTATCACTCGCCCTGCTACAGCACCCCAGAAGGCTCCCTGTGCCCCTCCCCAGCTAATTCTGATTTCCAGATTAATTTGGCCTATTCTTGACCTTCACAGAAATACAATACAGCCTGTACTCTCTGTGCAACAATCTGTCTCGGGACTGGCGCCTGTGGCCATAGGCAAGAGCAATGTGTTCCTGTTGCTCACCACGTATAGTTTGCTGTAGCCAAGGACCCTAGTTTTGCTTGGCCCCCTCCACTTCATCTGAAGTGTTGTTTTTAGTTACAGCACATAGGAAAGCTGTTATGAGCACCCTATTTGGGCTTGTTTGTGAGCATTATTCTCTGTTATGTGGGATTTTTCTTAGCATTGTTGCTGAAATAATTATTGTTTCTGATAAAAGTGTATATATATATACTGATTTTGAAAATGGAACATTAAAAAGCAGAAAGTTTTTTAAAAAGTCATCCTCAATGTGTGTTCAATTCTGTACTTGTTTTTTTCACTGAAAGCATCATGAACAGTTTTTCATCACAGGTCATAGAAAAGTCTCACCTGGTTTTTGTTTTGTTTTGTTTTTTTATATTGCTTTGTTTCATTTTTACATTCCTGGCAATTTAACTTGGGGTCCTTGTATTCAGCTACATTCATAGGCATTTTTATTTTGAGACAGGGTCTCTCACTAAGTTGATTAATTGCCCAGCCTGGCCTCGAACTGCAATCCTCCTGCCTCAGCCTCCCAAGTGCTGGGATTACAGGCATGCACCACTAAGTCCAGCCTCACGGTCTGTTGTATTCCTTTTGGCCTCATTCCTTGCATAGGCTGTCAGCTGGCATTTGGGATGACATTAAGGTTTTACCCAGGAGACACCTGGAGACAGCTGGCTACCTTCCCCATCCGCCACAGCCCCCAACAGATGCCAGCCATCTGATGTGAGAAAGCGCTGGGTCGGAGGGCAGATGGCTCCTTCCATTGCCAGCTGCACTATCACAAATAGACCTAACAAGGTGGAAGGACAGGCTGCAAATTGAGAAGTGCAGCAGCGAAATTGGAAAACAGAGATGGTAAAGGGAAAGTGAGCAGTGAGTTTGGAAGCAGCGTCACTCCAGTGGCTAAAGTGTCTTGGACAGCTCACCCTGTGCTGGGACTGCGGCAATGTCTCCGTTCAATCAGAGGGAGAGATAATGTAATATCCCAAAATCAAAACCTGCAGGAGACAGAATGAATGGCTTCCTTTTTCATCCTATTATTTTCAAAGATCAGCAGTCTTTTTGCAATCTCTTATTCATGCTCATTTTTACTGAGAATATAGGATCATAAAGCTAGGGATCATGCTGGGCACAGTGATGCAAGCCCATAATTCCAGCACTCCCGGAGGCTGATACAGGATGACTGCCACGGGCTCAAGACCAGCCTGGGTTACACACTGAGTTCAAGGCCAGCCTGAGAGATACAGTGAGACTCTGTGCCAACCCAGTATCAAGCCAGGGAGATAGCTCAGCAGCATAAGTGCCTGCCTGCAAGTACAAAGTCCTGAGTTCAATCCCTGGTACTGAAAAAAAAAAAAAAAAGAAAGAAAACAAAAGAAACAAAGAAAAAAGAAAGAAAGAAAAAGTAACCAACCCAGTATCAAAGTATATATCTATCCTCCTGTTTCTGCATTTGTAAAAATGGAATCAATGATAACACCTATCCCTAAAAGAAGGATTTCTTTACCTGCGCAGTAGTGACAAATAGTTACAGATGGGTAATTCTTTGCTTGTCCTGGAACACCTCCCAGTTTTGACAAAAATGTTTCCAGACATTGCCAAGTGCCCCTGGGTAGGGAATAGACAATTGTTGAATTGAAAACCACTGCTCTAGTTATTGTAAATGTCACTTAGGTGACACAAGGTGCTTGGCAGAGTTGATGACACCAGGTAAGTGTTCAATAAACCTCCACCACCTGGTTTATGAGCAGCTCCCTGAGAAGGGTAGGTACACTTGTGGCTGGGGCTACTTCACACACCTATTTACTTATCTGTGTCATCATTTTTCTTTTTGTATCTTAGGTTCTGAAAGTGCCATGGTTTACAAAGCCTTTTTATTTTCCTTTTTTTTTTTTTTTTTTAATGAGAGCTGCCTGTCTCTGTAGGTATAAGTAGCAGAAATAAAACTCAGAAGTACTGGCATTTACGAGTGGCTTTTGAAAATGGAGAATGTCACAGAAATGTAAATCCTACTCTTCCAGGAGCGCAAGACTATGTCTTTTTCTAAAAGCTTTTGAAACCATTGGCCACTGACCAAGTGTTTCAGTGGAGTCCAAACTAAATTCTGGGTTTCGCTGTCTGTGGATGAGCTGGGCCAGTGGGACCCCAGGCTGGTATGCACTGATGCTTGGCTCCTTTCCAGCTGCTGGAAGACATGCAGCTATCCTGTGAACAGGAAGTTCCAGGCAGACAAGCTGAAGAACAGGGTGAGCTGGCGTCCAGCCCTTCCTGTAGCTGGAGGGATTGGAACAATGCAGTGGAGGCGAGGTGGGGCTATGTTGCAAGATGGTACTGCTTGCTACCAGACCAGGGGACATCCCATCCCTCTGCCACAAACACTAGCACCTGGGTCCTCCTGAGCCCAGGTGTCCTTTAGATAAGAGAGTAGTAGGTAGTCGCAAGTCACTCTGGTGTCAGACTTCCTGCCACCAGCAGCAAAAGGAAACACCAAGGTGTAAGACCAGGACTGATTCCCTGGTCTTTTCCTGGAATCCTCAGGGTCTGTGTCCCGAGAGGATGCTCGGGTACCGTCACACTGGCTTTGGCTCCATTTCTCCGCAAGCTGGGAAATAGGGGTACGGTCCTTCCTAGGGCGCCGCGTGGTCCCCGAGCAGGCCTGGTGGCGCTTCTCCTTTTATTACCCGGCGTGGCCTAGCGGTCACGCCCACTGCCCGGGCTCCAGCCCCGCCCCCAGCGGCGCCCGCCCGCGCAGCCACAGCCCGGCTGCGGCCACCCGGCGCGGACGTTCCTTCTCACAGCTGCCTTCAGCCAAGTGGCTGCCACCAAGTTCCTGAGAAATGACTCACAGGAGACTGCTAACTCGGGGAAGTTTGCTGCTCGCTTCGGATGTCGGAAGGCTGATGCTACGGGAGTCCGACAGATCGGTACCTGGACCCGAGAGCTCTCCCAATTGCGCATCTCCTGGGCTCCGAGCTCCCTCGGGCGCCTGTCGGGGGCGGGCTGCCCGCTGGCTCGCTCTGAAAGGGAAGCCGACCAGGGACCTGGCAGGTTCGCGCCTCAGAGGGACATGTAGGAGGACGCTGGAACGACCGCTGGCCCTGCAGTTTATCCTGTGAACCGTCGGCTTCCCTCCTGTCCCGCTGTCCTGACCAGAGCAAGCTGGACCGGCGTCAGGTTAGCCCCGAGCACCGTGCCACGCCCCTGAGGTCCTCCGTGCCATTCGGCCTGCCCGACTCCCGACTCGGTGTCTCCAAGGTCACGGCCTGAGTCTGCGTCATTCTTGTTTACAGGATAAAAATCGTTAGTCTGGAAATGCTTTTCTTTCTTCTCCTCCCCCCACCAGAAACGTCCTTGTACGCGGCACTGTGACAGCCCGCCGCCTCCCGCTGACCAACCAGAAGAGACTCCTGTCCACTGGTGAGAGAAGTAGGTTAATCTGTATAATACAGAAGTGCAAGAGGGGTGTGTCTGTGAGTCCTTAAACTTCAAGTGCCTCAGGACTGCCTGGAGAGTCGTTGAAATGCAGCTTAACTTTTGGTGCCTGGGGTCCTCAGACCACCTTTTGCACAACAAGGATATAAGTCACTTGCTTTGATTCCTAGCGACACAAGTTAGGAAGAACAAACTAGTGGCTACAGTTCTCTAAATACAGTTGATGGTTTGTGCCGTATGATTTGTGTTTCTAACAGTGAATTCTTAAATGGGAGGTTTGCATATGTAGAACAATTCTTTGGAGCATCTTCAGCCTGGGAGAAAAATAGATAGAAAAGAGATTGTTTTGATATGTATTGTCACAGCCTTAGTATTTGGCTGACCTCATTCCAGGAATTGCCGGGGTCTGTCTTCCTTGTTCGGAGTCTGCCCACTCAAGCCCTTCTTTCTGCTAATTGCTCTCCAACACTCTGGTGGAATGTGAGCCAAGCAAGCCCGTCCTTCCTCCCGGCATGTGACCACCACAAGGCCAGCAGGAGCTCCCTCCCTGAAATCTGAATCATGAACTTGGGCCCAGAGCCAAGAGCAGTTGGAGTGTTCTCATTCCAGCCACAGCAGCTGAGAGACTTTGCTGAGCATTTTCTGCTGCCAATAACCTTCGGGGTGCTGGGCAGCCAGTGGCTCCCAGTTTGCCCCCAGCCTTCCCTTTGCTCTAGGGAGCTCTCCAGCATCTCCCAAGAATGTCCTTTCTGCCTAAATCATCCAGTCAGTCTCCATATTGAATCAGTCTAAGGAGAGCCAGTGTGGCATTTTGAGCTATTTTGAAATAATGTTTCCTTCCCAGAGCCTGTATGTACGTGTGTTAATGATCACACCTCTTCACCACTTTGAAGCTGATCTCACGGGGCTGGCCTTTTGCATTTGGAGTCCCAGCCCAGGATGGGAGGGACAGATCTGGTGCTCAGTTAATGGCCCTAGGAAGAATGAGCAGTCAGCATCTACACGGTCTCCAGTATCTGCCAGCTGTCTCTGCCTATGGACACTTTCAATGGTCTTTAAGTACTAAAATAGGAACAGCTTATAGAAGCAACTGGCTAATACACTTTGGCCTTGATCTCTGGTTTCCTTTCTCCCTACACTTTTAAAAACAAAATGTTGAGGTCAGAATGGAGCACAGTGTTTATTTCATGGGTATGTCCTGGTTTAATTACAGCGTTTCCACTTAGTCCCAGCTACTTGGGATACATGAGGATTGCTTGAAGCCGTAAATAAATAAATAAATAAATAAATAAATAAATAAATAGGGCGGGGGATATCTCGGCGGTCTAAGCGCCTGCCTGGCAAGCACAAGAACCCATGCCAAGCCAGCCACCAAAACCTGGTGTGGTAGCCATGCCTGTAATCCCAGTACTGAGGAAGCTGAAACAGAAGGATCACTAGGAGTCCAAGCTGTGCAGCAAGACCCTGTAACAAAAATAAATAAATACTCACACAAGTATTGTGGCATTTCCAGCTGAAGCACTTCTCTTTAAGGAAAGGCTTTAAGATCTCAGTTCACATCAGCCCTCGCTGCTCTATGAAGTAGCTAGCCTTGGTCATGTTACTTAACTTCTCAGAGCTTTGTTTTTCTCATCTGTAAAATGGACATAATTATACTATCTTCCTTGGAGGGCTTTTGTGTGGATCCAGTAAGACTAGGCAAATAAATGGCTAGCATTTTACCAATGCACACACGTTATAAACTACCTGGAACATTCTCAGCACCTGACAAGTGTAAGCTATTAAAACTCATCTTCGACTCAAGCCTCCTACTCTTACCCAGATTTTTAGAAAGCATGTGATCTAATTATGATAAAAAATATATACGGGGGAAAGACAAGAGAGAAAACATACTAAAATCTTTAATGTTTGTCTATGGGTGTGACACATATACAACTTTCATTTTCTTTCAGCTTTTGTTTTTTAATTTGTTTGACAATGAGATGTATATTATTTTCATGACTAGAAGATAAGCCCTGACAAGTGCTGTCTTTAATAGAGATGAAAATCTGCAAGTCGATTTTGTAGGAACTGTATAAAAAAATCCCAGCTAGATGAAGAAATCAGTGTTTTCTGGTTAAGAATTAGTTGGGAGGGAAATGACATCAATTTCAGTTTGCACCAGCTTGAAAGACAAATTATAGTGCAAAATGAAAGCATACTGAGAATCGGGTGGGGGCTGAACCCATTCTGGGTTTTGCCTTGTGAGTCATAAAGCTAGAAATGACCTCAGGAGGGCATGTGACCTTTCCCCCTCTCTGCACTTCTGGAAGCTTGCCCTGCTACTTTTCAGGTCCCATGAGCAATGATCTTATTTTAAGCTATCTAGGAACTAAAGCTACATGCATTGCTTTCCTCCTAAGCACCAGGCAGGCTTGGCTTAGCTTTTGCAGGTGCTGTCAATCTCCAACCTAATTTTTCCTTTTGCCTGATAGAGGCCTGCCCCAGATCTCTCCCACTCTACCTTGAGTTCCTGGACAAAACCGAATAAACTGAATGCCCCTGAAAATCAGTTTTGTCAATGGCAAAATAGAGCTAGGAAAGTTTGGATGAGATAATGCAGCACTGGAAGTTGAAGGGGGGCTGTCTAGCATCGGAGCCCATGTACTTAGTCCCGTCCTTACTACCCTAGTAGTAAAGGCCAGACAGACAGAGGAACTTTGCCTACAAGAAAGCACTAGGAATTTGGAGTTAGGGGTGGGGAGCTTATGAGAAGGTAGCAAAGAACATGGGAAAGGGAAGCAGGGAGGACTAGAGGGGCATCCGCAGAAAAAGGGAGGCAGCTCAAAAGAAGTGGGATCAGCCAGGACAGCTGGGAAGAGAAACACTAGCTATAGCCTCAAAGCAAGGAACTGGAACCAGGACACTGCATTTTGTTTTAATTCATCTGCTCTGCAGGATTATAATACCCCTCCCCTCCTCCACAGACTTTCAGAAACACATACCTGTGTCATCCCTGTGTTTTTGGAAACCTGCGGATTTTGCAGGACATGTGTGAATGCTATAGTGGGAGCTAATGCCATTTTCTTTGCTTATTAAAGGAGGAGGTGTTGAGATGCTGGGTATCAGCAGTGCTAATAGGGTCCTACTGAGGAGTGGGATTGTTAGTATTCCTGTTGATGTTGGTGTCCGTCTTAGTCCATTTGTTCAGCTGTCACAAAATGCCACACATTGAATAGTTTATGTAAACGATAGAAACGGATTTCTCGTACTTCTCAAGACTGGAAAGTCTGACATCAAGGTGCTGGTAAGTTCAATGTCTGGTGAAGACCTGGCCTCTGCTGCCAGGATGGCTCCTTGAATTCCGGATCTTATGGTGGCAGAAGCCATAGAAAGGTAGAGGGGCCACACTCCCTCCAGCAAGCGCATTTAATGAATAGCATTAACCCATTCATCACAGGTGCTTCTTGACCTAAGAACTTTCAAAATCTCCCAGCCAGGTAGCGTTGGGACTTACCTTTCCAGCACGTGAACTTTAGGGCTCACTGTCAGACCAGAGAAGCATCGATCTTCTTCCCCTCCATCAGCTGCTGGGTTAGCCCCCACACCCATTCTCCCAGGGCCCAATCAATGAACCTCTTTGCAGGCCCCACCTCCTGCATGCTGATGAGAATGGGAAGTGGTATCAGGTTAAAAGCCCTCTCCTGAGGCAGGGTGACACACTTATTTCTCCCTTACCCATGTGCCAGGCCACTTCATCATGGAGGGAAATTAAATTGGCTTAGAATGAATTGCTCTTCTCAAAGCCACGTGGGTCCCTAAGCCTTCCGAGATGGCTGTGAACCTTAAAGATTGATTATTGCTGCATAACAGATTGTCCCCAAATTGAGTAGCTGATGGAGTTCGGGGATATAGCTCAGCAGCATAGCACCTGCCTTGCAAGCACAAGGTCCTGAGTTTGATTTCTGGTAAAAATAAATAAATAAATAAATAAATAAATAAATAGGGGGCTGGGGAGATAGCTCCGTGGTACAAGTACCTGCCTGGCAAGTGCAAGGTTGTGAGTTCGAACATTGGTCCCACTAAAAATAAATAGATAAAGAAGTAAGTTGAGTAGCTGTACAGTTTCTATAGATCAGAAAACAGGAGGTGGCTGAGCCTGAAGTCAAGGGTGTAGAATTGCTCCTGAGGTTAGAGTCAGGATGTCCTCTGAGGCTGTGGTCATCTGAAGGTTTGGAGTTAGAGTTTTTGTTCTGAGGTGCCTCACATACATGGCTGGACAGTGAAGAGCAGGTTTCTATTTCTGGCTCCAGTGATGTCACATAAGACCACCTGAAAGTTTGCATCACGTGGCAGCTATCTTCTCCTGGAATGAGTGAATCAAGAGGCAGAGTCACATCTAAGATGGCCCCATCCACAAGTCACGTGCTGTTGTTTCTGTGATACTGTACAGTAACGCAGGTCAGCCCTACTCACTAGAGGAGAGGGTTTCCCAGGCAGATAAGCACTGTTTGAGGGCCTCAAAGATGACCTTCTCCTGTCGGTACCTCATAAGGATACTCCCATTTGGCACGTGTGTGCCAATTTTATCTCCCAGTAGTCGTCACTGGCCCATGCTGCAGATGGAAAAATGAAGGTTCAGAGACTACGTGATCAGCTCATGCAGCAAAGTTAGAAAGTTCTACAGGGCTGGAAGCAGACCCACTGTGGCTCCTAGACTGGCATTGTTTTCAACATATTGTCATCAATCCTGAAGGACATCCCTTGTCACTTTGTCTTCCAGAGACAATATGAATTAGAAACCGCTATAGTATGGCAAAGGAAATCTTATTTTTTATCTTAAAATTATTTTATTACACAGGTGACCTATGTTCATTATGGAAAGGGTACAAAATAGAATTAAGGAGAGAAAAAATAAAATGAAAGAAAGAAAATATTCCCCACTAGTTCTACCACCCAGGTCTACCACTATGTATCCCCCTAAAAATAAAGAAAATGAATTTAAAACATTACATTGACTGCATCTCCGGGGCAAGCTCTGAAGGAAACACCCTGCACTCAACTTCCCCTACAGGGAGGAAGAATGTGAAATAGGACCTCAGGGGTACAGCAGGCTGTATGTGCACACGTGCAGACACGCACACTTCTCGTACTTCCCTGCCCAGATGGAGACGACTTGGCACACTAGCAATTAGCCAAGTTGGCAGGGAATTGATTGCAACCTTAGTAGAGAGTGTTTCTTCAAACGAGAGGCAGGCAACTATAGCTCCAGGTGGTAGAAATGGCTGCCCTCTGATGTGGTTCAGGTTTCTCTAGGCAACGGAAGGGTGAGTGAGTTCAATTCAGCCCATGTGGCCTTCTAAGCTGCCTGCTGAACCTGGCTTCCTGTGTGCTCCCTGGGCAACCCCGTGCCCCTTGCCTCCAGATTCCTCACACATGAAATGCCTCCTGCTGTGACCCTCTTTCCTGACGTTCTCTGACCAGAAGACTCATCTGCTTTGCTCTTCTGTATTTGCCCCTCATGCCAGCTTTAGTGTCTGGCAGCCCATATGTGTCAAAACACGTTTGCAATGAATTAACTGGGTGTCCAAGAGACAGTTGCTAAGGGCATCTACAGCTTTTACCCAGAAGGAATGAGATCCTCCCGGGTGGGGCAGTTCGAGTGTAGGCACCAACTCAGTCTCTCAAAAATCAGGCTACCTCCATCTGGAGACAGAGGCCCTAGAGCCGCACTGGCCTTCCAAGAGTCTCGGGCCTACTCCAATATGGTGGGTACCTGTTCTGTCCTGAACTAGAGAGATGGAATGAAATCCCTGTTTTATTCTCACTCAATTTCCACTTCCACACATTCCCTCCAAAGCGATGTCTGGGAGGTGCTGAGATGGTGCTATGAGCTTCGGTGGAACTAAGAATCTAATGCAGGCCCAGGAAGATGGCTCAGCGGTCTAAAGTGCCTGCCTAGGAAAGTTCAGGCAAGCGCAGGGAGCAAGGATTGATCCCTGGCACCAAATGCAGCTCCAGCCCCACCCTCAAGGCAGGCTGAGCCGTCCATAATGCAAATAAATAAGGTTTAAATAAAATAAAATAAAATAAAATTTATTTTAAAAATCTAATGCAAGCTGATCTGTGCTGTAGCAGTGTAGAGAAGTTTTGTTGTTATCTCTGTGTCTCAGTTTCCTTATCTGTAAAATGGGAGCAATCACATAAAATTTACAGCAGGGTGTTTTTTTGTTTTGTTTTGTTTTTTGTCTTTTTGAGACAGGGTCTTGCTATACAGTTCAGGCTGGCCTTGAGCTCACTTTTGTAGCCTAGGCTGGTCTCAAACTCACATCAATCCTCCTGTCTCAGCCTCCCAAGTGCTGGGATTACCGGCATGCACCACCATGCCTGGATATATATATTTTTTAATGTATTTAGTACAGGGACTACAGGGTCTCCCTGTGTAGATTGGACTCATAGTGATCCTCCTGTTTTCAGTCTCCCAAGCACTGAGGTTACAGGTGTGCACCACTACACTCAATCTCAATCGCACACTCAGTGCACACCACTGGGGATCAAACCCTGGCCGTTCTGTCTAAGCAGGCGCTTTAGTCTGCTGAGCTATCTGGCTGGCCAAGCAGTGTGGTATGTAAATGAGATGAAAATGAGAACAGCTGGTGCAGTGCCTTAAACATTGAATTTACTTCGGTGGCTACAGTTTCCCCCTGGGAATTCCTCCCTTAACCTTGAACATATGAAAGCAGTACCAGCCCTTGACCTGGAGACCTTTGCATGAGGAGGGCATTGATTAAGTCGGTGTAGGAACACCTGCCACTCAACAGCCTCTGGATTTAGTGATGAGGACACGGTGACGTGAGGACATGTGGAACACACTGCAGGAATTGGGACTGCATAGCCTCCCACGCCAGGAGCAGGCTGCCAGCTCCAGGAAGGGCTGGAAAGAACACCGGGTCCTAAGGGGAGACCGTGTGTGGGCAGGAGAGAGTTCTGTATGCTGCTTTTAAGGGGCTGCTTACTTCTTTGGCTTAGGTCAGGGCAGTGAGTCCTTTTCTAGGGGTTCAGGCTTTGAAGGCCTAAGGTGAAATTGTAAGAAAGTCAAAGTTTTAAATTCAAGGGACATGAGCCAACCAGATAGCTCAGGGGACTAAAGTCTGCGTAGGCAGGAATGGTGACCGGGCTTCAATCTCTAGATGGTGTGCCGGCCCCACCCCCCAAGGCATGCTGAGATGTTGACTGAGACTGGGCGTGGTGATGCATGCCTGTAATTCCAGCACTTGGGAGTCTAAAAACAGGAGGACCACTACAAATTCATTCTATGTAGTGAGGCCCTGTAAGACCCTGTGCTAAAACACATTTAAAAATAAAAATAAATCCAACGGACAGGACATTGTAAAATGGATTAAATTTGATACTAGGAGTCTGTGCCAATTGATACCTTTCTTAGCAAAGAGTCTCCTGATGGTTGAGTCTTGCTTTCTGTAGCAACCTCTTTCCCCACAAAAATTTCTAACACCTTTCAAGTGTCCAACTCTCTTGAAATGTAATTGCTTTGACAATCAGCTTGTGTGAATGGAGTTACTAGGTCACACATTGTAATATGTGACAACTTACAATTAACGAGGGTGCTTTCTGAAGATAGCGCTTGCATTCTTTGTGCTGTGGGACTAGAAGTGGTTCCCATCCGGCCTACAGCATCTGTGTCTTTTCACAGAGCACTCAGAAGGATTAGGGTTTTGCTGGCTCTTAAGTAGACCAAGCTCCCTACCCCCCTTTTATGGGAGAAAAATCTGAAGTTCTAAAAGATGAAGTAACTTCTCCAAAGTCTCCTGGTGCCTTTGAAAAAGAACCTGGAGTAGAAGTGAGAGGAGAGAATGGGACCTCACTCTTCCTACTGCCTGTCCCTCATGCCATAGCATTTCTTTTCTTTTTTTTTTTTTTAATTTTTTTTAAATTTATTTTATTTTATTTTATTTGTTTGCTTGTTGTGTTTATTTGTTTCTTTTATTTATTCATTTTGTGGCTGGCTCAGCCCACCCCGGTGGTGGCGCTGGCGCAGCATGTGGTGCCTGGGATCGAACTGCAGTCCCCGCAGTTGCCTGAGCCCTCCCAAGCAGGCGCTCCAGACCACTGAACCATCTTGTCGGCCCGCCATAGCATTTCAACTGGAAATGTTTGTAGGCTGGTGACATGGATCTTACCTGAGTTATTAGAAATACAGAACCTCAAGTGCAACCCAGTTCTACTGAAACAGAGCCTGCATTTTTACAAAGTTCCTCAGCTAACTCATAGGTACCCCATAATCTCAGAATTGCTGGCCTAGAACTCACCCCCACCCCATTTCTTTCTTGTCATTACTTCAACCCAACCTTAAGAGTCTACAACTCTCCCTAGCTGAATTTGGCCGAATTTCAGCATACAATAATTAAGGACTCCCACTGTCATTATATACAACAGGGCAGTTTTCGGGGAGGAAAGATTTCTTATTTTCTGGCACTTGCATTTCTCTTATTTATTATTCTAAGAGGAAAGCCTCATTCATGGAGTTCGTTTTACAATGGCCGGGAGAGTCCAGGACCTTGTACTTCTAACAGATCAGGAAGTATAGAAACTCACCTGTAACTGACAGAGAAGATGTGTGTGAAATCCCTTTATCAATGTTTAAATCAGTGCACAAGTATCCCACTGAGTGCCCAGGGTGTCAGATGGTGGCCTTTGTAAGTCCACGCTGGTGACAATGTTTTTGGGAAACAGGATGTGAAAGTTAAAGCTTCCTAATTAATTTCACTAGCTCTCCGCAGAGGTGCAATAACGGTGACCTCCGCACTAGAATAATGAGGGGTCTTGATTTAGAGACACAGGATCCTGGACTCCGTGTTCAGGCATTGTGGGTCCAGATTGGTCAAAGATATATTTTCAAATTTGCCTAAGTGGTATAATAAAGAGTTAGAGAGGAGAACCACTGAGTCAGAAAGTTGTCATTTTCCAGGGTTACTGTAAATATATGAGAGAGAAAATTTTACCCACATTTATAATATGCGTGAATTTTACATTTTCTGCTTTCTTTCTTTTTTATTCTTTCTGAGACAGAGTCTCATTATGCAGCTCAGGCTGACCTTGAACTCACTCTTTAGCCCAGGCTAGTTTCCAACTCTCAACGATCCTCCTGCCTCAGCCTCCCGTGTGCTGGAGTTACAGACATTCACCACCACAGATGGCTAATTTCTTATTTGGGGAATCATACTAAGGATTTAACTCAGGGTCACTCCAGTCCTGAGCTACATCCCCATCCCTTTTTAGTTTTTATTTTGAGATAAGCTCTTTCTAAATTGCTCAGGCTGGGCTTGAACTTGCAATACTCCTGCCTTAGCTTCCCAAATAGCTGATAATTATTAATGACAATCAAATCACCAGGAAGTATCACTGGAATTGATTTCAAATGATATGACCTTGACAATGTCAATTTTGTACATGAGTTATTCTTTCAAAATTTATTTATTTATGTATTTAATTTATGTATTTGGTACAAGGTCTTGCTACACAGCTCAGACTTGAAGTGATCCTCCTGTTTAAGCCTCCCCAATGCTGGGATTACAGGCATGTGACATCATACCCAGTTTTGGTAGACTTAGAAGTGGGCCAGGGCTGGTGAGATGGCTCAGCGGTCTAACGTGTGTGCATCAGGAAGTTTAGGCTCACTGCAGGGACTGCAGCTTGATGGCAGGCACCACATGCTGTGTCACCGCTGTCCTCCCCACCCCCCACCCCCAAGGCTGAGCCAGCCATAATACAAATACACGAGGTTTAAGAAAATAAAAATAAAAAGAAGTGGACCAGACAAGGTATGTAGTACCTGGGATTGAACCCAGGTCTTTGTGCTTGCCAGGCAGGTACTTAGACCACTGAGCTAGCTCCCTGGCCCATTCTTCCAGAATTTAACATACTCAGCTATAATACTTGATACTGAAGACTGACCATCATCCACACAGAATATTAAATTCCATGGTACTGTATTTACTCCAATAACTGAATTATTTTTTGAGACAGACTCTCACTACGTAGTTCAGGGGGACCTTGAATTTATTATGTAGCACAGGTTGCTCTTGAGTTTATAATAATCTCCCTGCCTCAGCCTCTCAAATGCTAGGATTATAGGCATGGCCACCACTAGTGGCTAACTAGAATTTTTTAACAAAGGTTTGAAAGGACATTAATGAGATCTACATTCCACCATTCTTTCCTTTAGTTGTTTGATATTGGGCCAATTCCCCACTTTGAAAAATGAAGTTAGGTTGTGATAGTATGCATCTATAATCTCAGTGCTGTAGAAGTTGAGGCAAGAAAATGGCAAGTTCAAGTCTTGCCTGGGCAACTTAGCAACTTAGAGAGACTCTGTCTAAAAGCAAAAGAATGGGGCAGGCGAGCTAGGGCAGTCTTAGCTCAGTAGACCAAGCACCTGCTTAGGCAAGCACAGGGGCTGAGGTTCAATTCCCAACACCCCATGCTGCACCGGCCCCACCCCCAGACACACTGAGCTAGCCACAGGGTCCAGGTGTGGTAGCACACTCCTCTGATCCCAGCACTGAAGGCTGAAAACAGGAGGATCAGTACAAGTCTGAGCTGTGTAGTAAGATTCCTTATACCACATAAAGTAAAACAAAAAAAAGGAATAAAAAGAATAGAGATGTACCTCCGTGTAAAGGCTCTGGGTTCAATCCATAGTATAAAACAAAACAAAACAAAAACAGTGTAGCCAGATGTGGTGAACATGCTAGACCCAGATATTTGTGAGGCTGAGCCAAAAGATAGGTTGCCCCGCCCAGGAGTTGGGAGGTCAGCCAGTGCGGTGCCGGGCAGTGAGACTGTTAGGAGGAGCAGGGAGTGGAGAGAGGACAGGAGAGGCAAGCGTTGGTTGGACCAGAGGCCAGAGATCTGAGTGGCCACCAGAATTACCTCAAGAGCTGTTCAGAGCCACAGATTTTAAGGTCCTGGGCCTTGGGGGGCAGGGGAGATGTGGGAAATCTGGATGTTACAAAGACTCTTTGGCAGGGTGTTATGGTTTGTGTGTACGTGTCCCTCCATGGGGCGGCTTCTGGAATTCATAATTGGTTATTGTGGAAATGGGTACTGCCTCTCCCCTGGGGCAGGTGATTTGCATTTCAATGTAAGGTAGGAAGAGAAGTTAGCTGCTTGAGCAGCTGCTAGCTCTGTCCCAGTGCTCTTGCTCTTAACCTGCACCATGGAAGGTTGCCCTCTGCCATGTGCTTTGGAGCCAGCTGAATATGGACTGAAACCTCCAGTAACTATGAGTTAAATAAACCTTTCCTTCCCTCATTTTGAGTGCCGGGTGTTTGTCCCAGGAATGAGAGAAGAGTAACTAAGATACAGGGGAACTGCATTGGGAGTCACTGAACAAAGTAAGCTCCCAGGTGGTTCTAGTTCTAAGGTCCCCAACAAGGAGCCCACTTAAGGATGTTCTCAGGTCAGAAGCATCTGGTCTGGGAGTGGGGCCTGGCCAGAAAGCGGGGTTCACAGAGAGAGAAAGCAGAGCCCAGCGCAGTAACAAACGTCATCTGGTCTCCCTCCTCTGTGGGCCTCAGGGCTTTGCTCTCCTTCAGCTTCTGTTCAGGTCAGTGCCAAAGCGCCTTTTCATCACCGCAGTACCTCTGAAAACTATTAAAAAGGTGTCCCTTGGGAATGAAGTCCTTAGGGGAAATGACCCTTTTCCTGCTGCCTCCCTCTCCTCCCTGTCTTCTGCTCACATCTGGGTTCAGAAGACTTTCCCTGTGAAGTCAGTTTAAAGTGCTGCTTGCTGAGCTCTCCCTGGACGCCAGGCCAGGAGATTCGGGGTTTACCCAAAGATGTGTATTTCTGCAAGCTCCCTAGGCTTTTAGTCTGCCTTTGGCCCTGTATAATTTAGCTTATAGGCTTCCTCAGTCGTTGTAAGAATTCCCTGGATCCATGACAAACAAATGACGTATCCGTACAATGAATAGTGAGTGTTCACCATTTAAAAAATGAAGTACTGGGCAGGTCAAATAGCTCAGCAGATTAAAGTGCCCAAAAACAGGCACAGGGGCCCTGGGGTTTGATCCCCAGGCCTGCCAAGCTGGCCCTGCCCCTGGGACCCACTGAGACAGCCACTGAGACTGGGCACTGTGGTGCACCTGTAATCCCAGCTCTTGGGAAACTGTAAACAGGTGGATCACTACCAGTCTGATCTAATAGTGAGATCCTGAACACCCTGTAGACCTTTCCCTAAAATACAAACAAAACAAAATAACCTTACATATACTACAATAAGGCTGAAGCTGGAAGACATTGTGGTAAGCCGAGAAGCTGGACTTGGAAGGGCACATGTTATATGATTCTGTTAATATAAATGTTCGGAATAGGCTGTGTGAATCAGAAGGTGGGTCAATGGTTGGCAGAGGCTGGAGGAAGAACGCAACGGGGTGGGGGGGGGAGAGGGGGGGGGTGATTACATATGGCCATGGGTTTCTCTATGGGGTGATGAAGTGTCATCCAGTAGTGGTGGTAGTTACACAAGTACAGGAAGCACAGAATGAGAAGTTTTTAGTATATGACTTATATCTCAAATTTTTCAAAGATAATAAATTCTTTAGGCTGTTGTTTACTAAAGCAAATTCAATATTCCCCACCCAAGATTTATCACCTTCAGTGGAGCAGCCTAAGAATATTTTAAACATTTATTTATTTACTTATTTATTTCTGTCTTTTTGAGACAGGATCTCGTTCTGCAGTTCAGGCTGTCCTTGAGCTCACTTTCTCCCCCAGGCTGGTCTCAAACGCTCAAGGATTCTCCTGCCTCAGCCTCTCCAGTGCTTGGATTACAGATGTGTACCACCACACTCGGCCCAAGGATCTGTTTTAATGCCTGGGAGAAGCTATGACCTTGTCTTTTCTATCAAAGGGTATGAACCGGAGCCCCGTGTTAAACTTTATTTCACTCCACGCCACACCTGAGCTGCAGTTGTTACAGTTACAAGGAACGTCAGGAGCTTGGACTCTGGCAACATCTCCTGCCAAGAGCTTTCAGGTCTCCCACCCCAACCCACCTCAGCAACTCACCCCAGCAACCATTCGAGCCCACCCCTCTCTCCTTAGACTAGCCAATCGGCATATAATGTGAACCTTCAACACAGCCAATGGGGGAAAAGGTCACCTGCTTCTCCGGAGTTGACAGGGAAAGGCAGATTGCTGCCGCCTCTCTGTGTGCTTGCTACCTCACCTAAGGTGAGTAGTGGACCCTTCTGCAGAAGTAAATTAGCCTTGTGGACAGATTGAGTCTGGAGCTTGTTCCGGCCTGCCCAGCTAGTTCTGATCAAAAGAAAAAAATTAGGAAAGTCCTTGGTACACTGACAGTCTGCGCGGTCCCTCTGCGGGGACCTTTGGTCCCATCTGTGGTCCGCAGCCATGAGGGCGTACATCTACACTGTCACTCAAAAGCCTCAGAGAGTCAGAGGTGGGGCTGTGGGAAGGTGGCTGGATCAGGGGCACTGTGCCTAACGGAAGGTCGACCATGCTGTGCGCAGTGAAGCCTGCTCAGAAAAGGCGGGCACTCAGGGAGCCCCTGGCAAGGCCTGTCTCCCTCCCCAACTCCTGCCTTCTCTCTCTCTGATTCCTGGCCACCATGGTGTGAGCCACTGTCCTCTTCCTGACCCTTCCATGACCCATTTCTGCCATGTAGCCAGCTGACTGCACAGGGAAACTTCTGAAACTTTGAACCAAGACAGCCTCTGATACCACCACCACCCCCCTTTCCTGCCCTTCCTTAGTATGGACCCGAGGTGCTGACTCACTTCCAATGATGAGGACCCCGCGGAAGTGACTGTGTCACTACAATATCGCTTTGATAACATTGTGTGTTCCAGTCGAAGAATATACTCGGCATCACTACTCACTGGAGTAATGCAAAAAAAAATGAATTATCTACTCACACCTGTTAGCACGACCAAGGGGGCGGGGGAGCAAATGCTGGCAAGCACATGGAGAAGTTGGAATGCCTGGGCACTGTTGGCAGGAGTGTCAGCTGGCATGGCCGCCACTGAAAAGTGTACGGAGGTTCCTCAGAAAGCTAAACATAGACTTAGCATTCCAGAAAGTACACTTACAGGAATACAACCAAAAAAATTGAAAGCAGGAATTAGAATAGTAATTTGTACACTCATTTTCATAGTGGCATCTACTTGAAATAACCAAAGATGAAGCAACCCAGTATGCATGGACAGATGGATGGGTAAAGAAAGCATGTCATTTGCATATAATAAAATATTATTCAGTTTTCAAAAGGAAGGAAGCTGGGTGCCGCAGCAGAGGCGTGTAGTTCCAGCTACTCAGGAGACAAAGAGGAGAACTGCTTGAATCCACGCAAGGCCAGCATGAACAGCACCATGAAACCCTGCCTTAATAAAAGAGGGAAACTCCCACACATGCTATGTCATGGATGAAACCTGGAGGCATTAGCCTAGCACAGAAAGACAAACATGCTTGGTTCCACTTGTAGGAAGCATCAAAAATAGGTCAAAATGAAGAGAATGGTGATCATCAGAGGAAGGAGCTAGACAGGGAAACAAGAACAACAACAAAAAACCAGTTATTCAGTGAGTGTGTAGATTCGACTTCACACAATGAAAGGCTCCGAGATCTCTCATCCAGCAATGCATGTATATTTATGCTGAATTGTATACTTAAAACTGGCGCTTAGGCTGGGGAGATAGCTGAGCATAAGCATCTGCCTGGCAAGCACAAGGTCTCAAGTTTGATCCCCAGTACCATACACTCACACAAAAACTGGCATCTTTGTCGCTTAATGTTCTCAATGAGCCCATCCATCGTGAAGATTCTGTTTAGTGTCCTGTATGCACCTCCCGTGTTCCCGTCTTGTACCATCACAGTCCTGGCAATGAACTTCAGATGTCTTGCCATGATCTCTTTAAGTCTTCACTCTACAGCACCATCTGCCATTCCTCCCTACCTGGGACCTTGGAACCTTTGAGTAGGCTACATCATGGCAAAAGGACTGCAGACACCTGGTGTGTTGGTGCACACCTGTAATCCCAGCCCTTGGGAGGCTGAGGCAAGACAATCGCTGTGAGTTCCAGGGCAGCCTGGGCTACAAATTGAGTTCAAGGCCCACTTGAACTGCATAGCAAAACCCTATTTCAAACACCAACCTGCCAAAAAAAATAAAGACTGAAGATATAACTAAGATTATAGACTTTAAAATAAATTATCCCTGGGACTAGGGAGATAGCTTGGTGGCAAACGCAGGGTTCCAAGCTCAATCGCTGGTACTGCATGCTAGGCTGGCCCCAGAACCCCAGGCCTGAAACCAGGCATGATAGTGCATGGCTTTAATTCCAACACTAAGAAGGCTGAGACAGGAGGATCACTACAAGTCCAAACTGCATTAAATTAATTAATTTAATTAAATAGATTATCCCTAGTGCGCATAGTGGTATAGGCCTATAATCCCAGCACTTAGGTGGCTGAGGCAGGAGGATAATAGCAAGTTTAGGGCCAGGCTAAAATATATGGTGAGGCTCTGTCTCTCCAAATAAATCAGTTGATCCCTTGAGCTCTCAAGGACAGAACTCTGAGTGTAGGCAGGAGCAGCTGGGCAGTAGGAAGGGTGTAGAGAACCAAATGGTGAGCAGCGCCTGCCCGTGGCTGGAGGAGTGCGGGGTGGCTGTGCAGATGCACATGGGTAGCCCTAGCAGCCAAGGGCATTGCTTATGGCTCCACATGCCCGTCATGGGGGAAATAGGGACCCAAGACCCAGGAAACATAAGAAACTGAGTTTTGCTAACACCCTAAAAGAGCATGGGAGTAGTTGATCCCCAGGAGCTCCAGAAGCTCGGAAGCTAGAGGGAACTTTGGACCTGCAGAGGTGTGAGATGCATAAAACTCGTGTTATTTTTCAGTCGCTGTTTTGGGTCATTTGTGATGGCAGCAATAGAAAACTAATATAAATATATATGTATATGATATTTATTGGTTTTCAGTATTTTCCAACCAAGTATCATTGCTATGCTGAAGTTGCACAGTGCTATTTATCATTTTCCACTTATCCTGCTGAAGCCATCATTCACAGCCCCTGAGCCTCTCCGTCTTGCAGGCTTCAGCGTTCTGCACACTGTTTTCCAGGTTCTCAGGGAAAGGCACTCCTTCGGTGGGAGCCTGGCGTCTGGCTGGGGAAAGACTGAGTGCCTGCTGGTGGCTTCTGAGGCACTAATCAATACTTACCATTAGGAAAACAACCCCATGCGTCATTAAACTTTGACCTCTACGTCCCAGAGCAGTCCCAGGGTGCCAATTGATGCATACGGACAATCTACATACCTCATGAATGCAGTTCCCCTGCCATAGGCTTCCCTGGATTAAATTTTAGAATCCTTGGCTCTGACAAAAACATGTTGCTAATGTACCAGAAAGGCCAGGATATTTAGAAAGGATACTTGAGTTAAAGTAATTATGTTTACGTTTTTTAAAAAAATAAATCTTTTGAGGGGCCAGGGAGATAGCTCAGTAGAATAAGCGTTTGCCTGTCAAGCGTGGGGTCCTGAGTTCAGTCCCCAGTACCACAATAAGTAAGTAAATAAATAAATAAATAAACCTTTTGGAGCTAGGCACTGTGGTGCATGCCTATAATCCTAACATTCTGGGAGGCTGAACCAAGGAAGATCACAGATTCAAGCAGCTTAGTGAGATTGTCTCAAAATTTAAAAGAAAACTCTCTCTCTCTCTCTTTCCCCCCCCCTCCCCCTCCCCCTCTCCCTCTCTCTCACAGGGCTGGGAATGTAGGTCAGTGTGAAGGCTCTGGGTTCAATCTCCAGTCACACCCCCACCCCCCACTCACCCATCTTTACTTGGGTTCTGCTCTCAGAATGTTGCCTGGGTAGTGCTGATGCCTGGATAGTGCTGACATAAATACCCCTTAAGCCAGTCGTGAAAGTAAACCCATGCTTGTGGATCTAAGACTCAAAACAAGTCAGTTAGCCCCTAAGCCATTTGAATTACTCTTCTCTTTTATCTGAAACTTTTGGAATTTGATTTCCTTCCAAGCAGGTATTTTTCAGGAGCCTTTTCTTAATGACCAGTCAACACACAACATTGCTGTGTCCCCACTACAAGGTGATTCTCTTGTTTTTCTGCAGCAGTTCAAATAGGATCCACTGCCAAACAGATGCTTGGATTAAAACCAAATGGCTAATTTAATCAAGCTTTCAAGAGGCAGTTATTTTGATTAAGGGATCATATCTGAATGGCCTTTGGCAACTTCTTTTAGCCAATCAGAGCAGCCCGCATGCTAACATGGAATGAGGGAGTCCTTCATGGCTCAAGGAAGAAAGTGTTTAGCAGAAGAGAAGATGGAAAGAGGTGCCTGGCCGCAAAAGGAAAGCCATCACAGAGTGAGAGTTTCCCCTCCATCTCTCTGCGAGGCTACATGGCCTCTCATCACTTCCTGTGAATTCTCTGCTTATTGATAACTGGAGCTGCCTGTGGATTCTACCAGCCTTGAGGCTATATCACTTCCAGGTCCTTGGAACCGACTCCACAAACGAGTGGAGTCCTGATTTTGAATTTGGACTTGCTTGAGTTAGAATTCATAGCATAGAACTCATAGCAGAGAATGGCATGGCTGCATGACTCACTCTGGTCCAATCAGCTGGACTAGGATGAGTCAGGGGTCAGTCACCTGGGGTGATAGGCTGATTCCTCCAGAGGCTGGATGGGGCACGAAGGGACAGAAGCATCCAGAACATTTTCCAAACTCATACTGGCAGGTGCCTCTTTGTTGCCTCTTTTCTAACAATGAGTGAACACATCAAGGGGAGAAAACATTTTTTCATCTTTTTTTTTTTTTCTTTTTCTTTCTATGCATTTGGTACAGGGTCTCTCTACACAGCGTGGACTCCTAGTGATCCTCCTGTTTTCAGCCTCCTCAGCGTTAGGATTACAGGTGTACACCACCACTCCCAGACTCATGTGCTGGCTCATTGTGCCCCAGGAGCAGGGCCAGCACAGCATGCAGGACAGGAATCGAACCCTGGTCTCTGCACTTGTCAAAGCAGGTGTTTAGTCCCCTGAGCTATCTCACCAGCTCTCATTTTTTTCATTTTTATCTTCACTATCACACTCGGCTTAGTGCCTCTTACGCAGAATATATATATATAATATAATATTATATATATATATATACATACACACACACACACACACACACACACACACACACACACACAGAGATTCAGGCATGCCTACTTGCAGTCACTCATGCCCAAGAGTGTTGACCGTACCCCATCTGAGCTTAGAGGCAGACAAGGGGCCCAGAGACTCCGACCATTCCTGAGATCTTCCTTGCAGCACTGCTTGCGCTAATCACCACTATTGTTTATTGTCCACTTTCCATGCGGGAGAGTGCTGTGTAAAATGTCTTACACATTGGCATCCCTCGTGTCCCCCGTAATCCTTGAAGGAAATCGGAGCTCAGTGCAGTGAAGTGACTTGCCCAAGGACACGCAGCTCCGAAGTGCGGGGACCTGTTCCAGTCCTGAATCACAGCCTGTCTCTGAAGTTCTCCACAGTCCTTCCTCCAGTGCTGTCGGGCTGTGTGACTGACGCTGAGAGATGAGGGCAAGAAGAGGAATACTACCTGGATCAATGCCAATTTTGGGGAACTAAACAAAACCGTTTTGTGCTAACAGTTTCTGAAAGCTTTTGCACATGGCCTTGGGCCTTTCATGGTTCTGAGGTTTTCCTATAACTCCTCTTAATTGAATCTTTCCAGGCTCAGCTGCAGGATTTAAGCCGTTCAACAAAAACAGTCTTCTCAGAATGTCCCCCCTCTCTCTTAGCTGGGTGAGAGTGTGTCCCCAGCTTTCTGCTCTCACCACTAGAGAATCCACCAGGTAATCTGAGTCCATGTGGAGCCCTTCATCATGGAGCCCGGGACCCAGCCTGGCCTCCCTCACAAGCCCTGCACCTGACACAGGGTTGTGCTGACTAGAGGAAGAAGCTCCCTGCTTTTAGGCGCATCCTAGTCTGCTCTGCTGCCCTGTGGGCATAAGGTAGCTTCAGAATTACCCTGCTTTTTTGTTGACTACAAACATGTGAGTGGCTCATATCTGGGTGTTATCTCTAATATCTGTTTTGGCCAGAGAAATCCAAGTGCTCTGAGTCATTCTGAAGGCAGACAGGGGTTGTCCTTTGTTCCTAGAAATGGCTTTCTTAGTGTTGGTAAGAGGTTTTTCTCCTTGCCACCTCCCTGATAGCCTTTCCCCAACACCCCCCGCCCCCAACACCCAATCCCACCCATGGGAGCAATCTCCTGAACAAGGGGGAAGTTTGGGAGGATAACTGGAGGAAGGCCAGTGAGGAAGACTGGCTCGTCTTTGAGCCTTTTCCTTCTTTCCTTTCCTTTCCTTTTTTTTTTTGGTGGGGGGGGAGCGGGGAGACAGTCTCATTATGTAGTTCAGGCTGGCCTTAAACTCTTGTGTAACCTAGTACAGCCTCAAATTTGTGGCAATCCTCTTGTCTCAGCCTCCTGAGTGCTAGGATTATAGGCATGTGCCACCACACTCACCTTCAGGGCTCCTTATTTCAAGCAAAACTAAGACCTCTATCTATACCCAATGCATAGAGCCCTACAGCCACAGCTAAGAATTTCATTCTATTCATAACTCCTTACTTTTGCTTCTAAGTACTATTGCATGCCTTTCCAATATGCTGCCATGATTTAGTTACATATATGTTAAACATAGTTAGAGTGTACACTGTGGAATGTATTTGGAACTAAATTAAGAATTAAAATAGACAGATTGAAAGTTTCCAAATCTTCCTCCTCCTAGCCTTACCTCCAAGTATGGGGTGAAATCTTGGTTGTTCGCTGGCTGCCCAGAGACATTTATGCATGACAGGACCTCCCTGGGAATAAAGTGTAATGGCTACAAATGACGGGTCTGGAGGGACAGAGTGAAGTAAGCGCATGTCTCATCTCTGTGGCTCCCGGACTATGTCGCTTTACATTGCTTGAACACTCATTTTCCTCATTTGTGAAACAGACACAATAGATTTCTCCCTTCTGGCTTCTTAGTGAGTCTGTGAGTTCGCGCGTAACAGAATGTTGGTTGAAGCCAAAGCCAGAGCACCCAGCAGTGCCCACTCTTCCTTCCACGTCACAAAATGGGGACTGCGTTCCTGTTAAGAAGGGACTGAACATCCGAGATAGTTTTGGGTGTCTTTTGTTGGATGTGCACTCTTTCTTTGATGAGAATTTTCCTCAGATTTGTTCTTCATCCTCCAGACCTCATCCATGTGGCTGTTCCAATTGGAGAACTTTTGGGTACTCTGGTTGGCACGCATCCTGTTGATGTGTGTCAATCACATCTTTCTCTCAGGGTCCACGATATCCACCCAGTGAGCCTCTTAACAAAGCTGGAGGAGTGGGTGACACAATGGATTTGCTTGGGCTACAGATTTGTAGGGGAAAAGGAAACGCACAAAACTCTAGACCTTTGTAGGGAATGCCTATGGCAGCAAACCTTTCACTCTTACACACAAGTGCTTCTACTTCCGACGTGCTAAAATGTCCTGTGTAGTCAGAATGTGCACCCTGGGAGCCTGAGACAGTCTGGAGCTGCTGCTACCAGCAGTAGGTGAGTGACTTTGGGTGAGTTATTAAAGCCCCTCAGGGGTTGGGATGTAGCTCAGCTGCCTGCCTGGCAAACACAAGGCCCTGAGTTAGATTCCCAGGACCAAAAAATTAAAGGAAGAAGGAAAGAAAGAAAGAAAGAAAGAAAGAAAGAAAGAAAGAAAGCCCGCCCCTCATACTCCTGTTCTCTCTTCCCTGAAATGAAAGGCTTTTTTCATCTTTAAAATTTAAGGGGGGGTGGTGCTGGGTGTGGTGGCACACACACTTGGGAGGCTGAGGCAGGAGGATCAGTGTGAGTTTGAGACCAGCCTAGGCTACAAAAGTGAGCCCAAGGCCAGTCTGAACTGCATAGTGAGACCCTGTCTCAAAAGCACCAATAATAATAACAATAATAATAATAATAATAATAATAATTTATAGGAAGTTGGGCCAGTGAGATAGCTCAGGGGATTACAGCACCTGCCTAGACAGATGCAAGGGCTGAGAGTTTGATTCCCAGGACTTCTGTGCTGGCCCCGCCCCCAGGATGCACTGAGATAATCCCAGCATTTGGGAGACTGAAAACAGGAGAATTACTATGAGTCTGATCTGTATAGTGAGACCCTAAATTCATAAAAAGAAAAAAATTTATAGAGGGCCTGGGAAATAGCTCAGTGGCCTAAATGTCTGCCTGGCAAGTACAAGGACCCAGGTTTGACCTCTGGTACCACATGCCATGTCAGCCGCACCCCTGGATGCACTGAGCCAGACACTGAGTCTGGGCTTGGTGGTACAGGCCTGGAATCCCAGCACTGGAAAGGCTGAAAACAGGATCACTGAATCTGAGCTCTGTAGTAAGACCCCGTACCAAATATATTTTTTTAAAAAATCATGTATTGTTATCTCTAAATTAGTTACTCAGATTACAAGATATTGGCATTTAGTTATCCAAACAATATTAGAATAATCTTATTTTTTCAGTGAACTAAGAGAAACTAGTAGTATAATTATTTTAATTATACCCTTTTCCCCTTTCCCTCACCCAAGTTTCTCTTTTCTTTTGAAGTTTCTTCCCTCTTCACAATATTTAGTGCGCGTTTTGGATCTTATTTACTCTTTCAGCTTCTTGTACTAGGGAGATAATATGATGTTTACACGTGTACCTCTAGTTTATGTCACTTATGAATATGGTCTCAAGTTGCGTCCATTTACCTATAAAAGTCTCCAGTTTATCCTTCTTTTTGGCTGAGTAATACTCCATTTGTAAAAAGACCACATCTTTTTCATCCATTCTCCAATTAGTGGGATTTGGGCTATTTCCAAGATCTAGCTATTTCAAATTATGCTGCTATAAATATGGGTACACATATATTGCTGTGGTAAAATGTTTTTAGTTCTTCTGGGAAGATACCCAGAAGGGGTATAGCTGGGTAAAATGAAATATCCAATTCTAGTTCGTTTTTTTCTTCTAATTCTAGTTTTGTGGAGAATCTGCATACTGATTTCCACAGTGGTTGCACTGATCCACACTTTCTCCAACAGTGGAGAAAGGTTCCTTTTTTCCCCACAGCCCCTCCAGCATTTGCTATTGGCTGACTTCTTATTGATAGCCATTCTTTCTGGCCTGAGATGGAATTTCGGTGTTGTCTTAATTTGCGTCTCTCAAATGACCAGTGATGTTGAACATTTTTTCATATATTTATTTGCTGTTTGTGTTTCTTCGTCTGAAAAGTGTGTATTTATCTCAGATGCCCATTTTTTGATTGTGTCTTTAAATTTTGAAAGTCTGGGTTTTTTTTTTTGAGTTCTTTATATCTTGACAGTAATCTTTTGTCTGAGAAACAGCTGGCAAATATTTTTTCCCACTTGGTGGATTGTCTCTTCACCCTGCTTGTGATTTTTCTTGCTGGGCAAAAACTTTTTAATAAAACGAGATCCCAGTTGTTGATTCTCTGCGACAGCTCCTGTGTGATCAGGGTTTTATTCATAAAGTCTTTTCCTACACCAATGTCTTCAAAAGTTTTACTTATTCTATCTTCCAACAAATTTAATGTTTCTGGTTTTAATATTTAGATCTCTGATCCATTTCAAATAGTTTAGTGCAAGGTAAAAGATATAGATTCAATTTTAATTTTCAACTTGTGCAGAGCCAGTTTTACCAGCACCATTTATTAAAGAGGCTATCTTTTGTCTGGTGAATGTGTTTATCACCTTTGCTAAAGGTAAGGTGACTGGTTATGTCTGGAGTAGTTTCTACATCTTCTAATCCTTTCAGCTGACCTTAGGATCTGTTTTTATTCCCAGCACCATGTTGGTTTGGGGGTGTTGCTGGGGGTTTTTGGTATCAGGATGTTGTGTTTGCCAAGGAGGTGCAGCAGCTGTGCCCCTGAGCTATATCTCTGGCCATCACGCTGTTTTCATCATAGTAGCTTTATAATATGATTTCAAGTGAGGAATTGTGATGTTCCCTGTCTTGCTGTTAATTGCCTTTGCTATTCTAGGTTTTCTCTGGTTCCAAATGGATTTTAGGAATGTTTCTCTAATTTGTGAGATATACTGTTGGAATTTTGATCAGAATTGCATTAAATCTGTATAACAGTTTTGGAAATATGCCCATTTTCACTATATTGATTCTTCCTACCCAACTGCAAGGACTATCTTTTCATTTTCTGATATGTGTTTCAATCTCTTTTTTGTGAATACTGAAGCTTTCAGTGCAGAGATCTTTTATAGCCTTCATTAGATTGATTCCTATTTCATGTATTTTGGATGCTATTGTGAAAGATGTTGTTTCTCTAATTTCTCTCAGTGAATTTGTTATTTGTGTACAGGAATGCTATTGATTTTGTGTGTTGACACTGTATCCAGCTATGCAACTGAAATCAGCTATTAAATCTAGAAGTCTTTTGATGTAGATTTTGGGTCTCCTGTGCAGAGTATCTAAGAATAATTTAAGTTCTTCCTTTCCTATCACTATTCCTTTTATTTCTCCCTCTTATCTGATTGCTCTGGCTAATGTTTGCAGAACTGTAGTTGAATAGGAGTGGTGAAAGTGAACATCCTTGTCTTGTTCTTGAGTTTAGATTGAGAGCTTTCAATTTTTGTCCATTTAGTATGATTTTGGCTGTTTGTGATAGAAGGCTTTTTTCAGATTGAGGTTAAAGACCATCTGTCCCAATTTTTTGTACAGTTTTTCTTTTTCTTTCTGTCACATGAGTGGCTGAGGCAAGGTGATCATTAAGAGTTCGAGACTAGTCTGAGCTACAGTGTGAGTTCAAGGCCAGCCTGAATTGCACAGTGGGACCCTATCCTCACCCGTCCCCCCCCCCCCCCCCCCCCCTTGCAAAAAAGAAAGGATGCTGGAGTTTGTCAAAAGTTATTTTGGGCTAGTCTGATAGCTAGGCAGACTAAAGCAATCCCCTGCGTGCTGTGCCAGCCCCAGCTCCCAGATGTGCTGAGATGGCAAATGAGTCTGGGCATGGTGGTGCGCACCTCAAATCCCATCACTTACAAGAGAATCACTAGAGTCCTATTGTTGTAGGCAGCTGAATTAGATAGAAATATTATAGGCAGTCAGACAGGTCCAGGCCCTCAAGGACAACATGAAAGACAAGTTGACTTTACAACTAAAGACAGATACTCCTCTGCTGCAGGCCAGATCTCAAGACAAGAGCAACAAAAGCAACTAATTACTTCCTTAAGTGTGGGCATCAGGGATTGATATGCTAAATAAGTATCAATCACCTTAAAACAAACAAACAAACAAACTAGAAAGAGTCATGAGCCCAAGACAATAGGTGGTATTCTTGCCCGCTTGCTAGGTGACTTGCCTTCCCATTGGATCCCGATTTTAATCTATTTTACCTGAGCAACGGTGCTTGTAATCTCATTGGTTGACCATAGTTTTGTCCCACCTCATGCCCACCTAAGTGAGTTCTCATGTCTTCTCCACAATCTTAGACCCGCCTCACCACACTGTTTTCCTCTATAAAAATCCCTGGAAGAGACAGCTTCCCAGGGGACACCCACTCAGAA
>PVKN010002617.1:0-41446 GCA_004027915.1 Capromys pilorides | reverse complement strand
TACAGTGTAGAGCTTCAATTCTACTCAACAATTTTAGAAACATTTTTTCTGAGGCATGAACCTTAATGACAATAGCTACAACACGTGTACTGGCAGGTACAATAAGAGCAGTTCAGGTACTTAATTATATTTCTTTGATTCATTTATTCAGCAAATATTTTTCAAGTGCTTACTGATACCAGGTACAAGCAAGGAGATATATCCATGAATAAAAAAAAATCAGAACCTCAGCCCATAAATAAATAAATAAATCCCCAGCCCTTGAAATTACTTTCTCATAAACATGGAATGGGGAGGAGATTGTGCCAGAGAAGACACACAACAAAAGGAAACATTAGGGTACAATAGAAGGTCAGCATTCTACAGGGATCAAAGCAACTGAGTAAGAAATGCCAGGAATATCAAGGAAAATACAGTTTTAAGGAAACTGTACAGAAAAACTGCCATCTGACTGGGGTCTTGAAAGCAACAAGGTAGTTAGAAATGTGATCTTCTGAGAAACACACGTTCAGACCACAGGTCAAGCAGCCAAGGCCTAGAGAAGCATGCCTGGCAAGTAGTGGGTGGGCAAGACAAGATAAGGTGGCCCAGTGTGGTGGGTGAAAATGAAAATCATGGCACATGAGGCCAGAAGTACATGGGCAGGAAGGAAGGAGACACATGGTACAAGAACTTGTAGGCCATTATAAGAGATAAGCTTAATTTGAAATGAAATGAGGAAGTCACTGGAGCATTTTAAGCAGAGAAGTTCCATATGACTTTATTGATGTAGAATGGAGAAGTAAAGGTGTAAAGTAGGAAGATTATTATGAAGAGTGAAGATTATTAGAGTTATTCACACTGGCCTAGACCACTGTGATCTCAGAGAAAGTAGTAATGCAATCATATCCCACATATGATTGACCTCATTTTTTTTTAATCTGGACTAGGTGTGGTAGTACATGCCTGTAATCCCAAAACTTATCCAGCTGAGGCAGAAAGATCATAGTGAGTTTGAAGCCAACCTAGGCTACATAGCGAATTCAAGATGGCCTGAACTGTATGAGACCCTGTCTCTCTTTCTCTCTTCAGCAACAGATAGGCTGTAGTTGTCATTAACTGAGATGGGAAAGACTATGTATATTGGGGGGTAAGACCACGCGTTGGCTTTTTGCCATAGAAGATAAAAAGCTAACATGTAAACATGTTAGTAACCATATGGCTATGCATTTAGATATAGTGAATTGGAATTCAGAGAGAGTTCTAAGCATCAGTGCATAGGTGGTATTTTAAGCCACTAGCCTGGCTGACACCCAAAGAAGGCCAGTGGAGATGGTGACAAGGAGATCTCCAGGAGGGAGCCATGGACACTGTCAGGGGTCTGGGGAGAGAAGAGCTTCACACGAATGACTGAGGACAAAGCGATCAGAGAGAAAGAAGATCTCAGAGCAAACATGTAAAGAAAGTGCATCCAGGAAGAGGGAGCTGCTCACAGTACCAAATGCTATCAGTAACTCGAGGACAGCCTGGAAGGTCCATTTTTTATCTTAGCCAAATGGAAGTCACTGGTCACCTTGAAAAGAGTTGTCTTACCAAACTAGAAAGGGGCCAAAGGCCTGCATGCAGCAAGCTTCAGAGAGAAAGTAAGGAAAGAAATAGGAGACAGTGAATAAGGATCAGAAAAATGATGGCTACAGAAGAAAGTGGAGTTATAAGAGGGGTTCTCTGGGATAAGAGAAATCACCATGTTTATAAGCTGCTGGTAATGAAGAAAAAGACGATGCAGGGCAGGAGTGCATCACTGCACTGAGGGCCCGGAACAGGTGAGTGCAGTGTGCTGCTGCACACTTGGAAGGTCCCTGAGGAAAAGCACAGGGGTCAGCGCTAGAAAGGGGTCAGGAGCCAGCCCTGCTAGTGGGGCACAGTGAGAGTGGGATTCATGCTGACCTCTCTTCTGACTGCCTCACTATTGCAACTCAAGAAATTTCATTTATTTTATTTATCCTTCTGCCTTGTGGTAATCATGACAGAAAATTAGTATACAAAAACTAGGAAGATTTGGGAGTAAAAAATCTGGTGTTGATAAAGGGAACACTACAGAAACATGACAAGAACTTGTAATAGTCTCATTGGGAACATTTCCCAATCCTGTTAGAGTGTGCCTGGCTCCATCCAAAACACAAATTGAGTTCTCATTTGTTTCTTATGAGAATCTGATGTCCCATCAGGAGGTGTTTAATAAGGCACTGCCATTCTTAGAAAGGAAAGTAGGGGAGACTAATGTTTCTTCTCTGTCTCCTCTAGAACTCTGGAGAAGATGATCATCTTTAATGTATTTATCACTCAGTTCAGCCTGGCAGTGTCTGATGACCTCACCCACCACAGAGCATCATCTGAGCTTCTGAGGCTCACTCTGGACAATGTTTATCTGCACATGGCACCTGTGACTGGTGCTTTTCCTGGAGAAGAGCCCGCTGTAGCACTCTTCCATCTTTACACTATGGAGATCTATTGTGGGGACCTGCAGTTAGACAACCAGCTTTATAACAAGTCCAACTTCCACTTTGCTGTCTTGGTCTGTCAGGGCGAAAAAGCAGACCCTGTCCAGTGTCCAAGAGTGTCCAATATCCATGTTTCAAATAGAGATTTGGAGAAATACAAGGAGAATTGTTTTATCAAACTTTGCATCACTTTAACTGAGAGCAAGAGCTTCCTACTTAAAGTCAGCGAGCTGAGTTTTGAGCTAAAACCTGCCCGGTTATATGTGGAAGACACATTTGTGTACTACATCAAAACTTTGTTTGATACCTACCTTCCTCACAGCAAGCCAATGGGTCACACTTCACAACTCTGTGACAGTGCCCGGGTGCTGCCCGTGCAGGTGAGACAGCACGCCAGGGCCTTGGTAAACCCGGTGAAGTTACGGAAACTGGTGATACAGCCAGTGAATCTGCTCGTCAGCATCCATGCTTCCCTCAAGCTGTACATAGCCTCAGACCACACTCCTCTCTCCTTCTCAGTGTTTGAGAGAGGACCCATCTTCACCACTCCAAGGCAGCTCGTGCATGCCCTGGCCATGCACTACGCCGCAGGAGCGCTTTTCAGAGCAGGTGAGGACACAAGCTGAGAGCCTGTGGTAAGCTAGAGCCTGAGCAAAAATGACGTGTTTTGGCAGAATGCCTTATCTGTGACAAGGCGTAAGGCAGCAGTGGGTGGGCAGTGATACGTATTGGCGTCACAGTTAAGTGAAACTGAATCTAAATCTAGACTCTGCCACTGTTTGATATAGGGCCTTAGGCAAAGTTACTGAAGCCTCTGAGTTTCAGTGTCCCATCTAGAAAGCAAGTTTTATGATTGTTGAGAGGATCGTGTGTCAAGTGTCCAGTGTTTTGCTTAACATTTAATGAATATTCAAGCAATAGTAGCTATAATATTTTAGCTGTTAATCGAGCTTGGAATTTAATTCAGTTTAGCAAACATTTTTACCACCTTGCAGGCATAAAATTTTCTTAGCACACTAGTGCTAAGAAAACTATCCTAGGTCTTCAGCCCCAGTGCCTAAGAGAAATCCAGTTCTAGGGCGTTAGTTTTTTTCATTGCTATTCATGAATAGCTGTAGGTGAGAAATTCAGAGGATCTATGTGCTTCTAAGATGCATAAAGAGCCCTCTGCATATCCTGAGCAGCAGCACTGTCTAGACAGACCTCAAAGAAAAGGCTGTTGGTGTCTCAGCCTCTCTGCAGACCTGAGCTCAAGACGAAAAGGGACCCTGTTCATCCTTCCTACCCTCTCCACCAGGTAGGTGGCCTCCCTTAGGCAGAGGGCTGCTGTTTCTCAGGGCTTCCCTTTCCAGTCTCACTGGAACTCTGCAAGGGTGATTTAATAAGTATACAAAATCCTGTATAGGGAGTACTGTGTATTAAAGATTCGATGTTAGGAACCATGTGGTCTCAGAGTACTGTACAGTAATAGGCGTCGAAACATGTGTTCCTGAGCTAAGTTCACTCTAAAACAGTTTTACTTTGGGCCTTCATGGTCCTAAAATGTCAAGCAGAAACCATCATCTGGAGCTGGTGGCCTGTTTTCCTGGCACTCTCCAAGAAAGAACATGGAAGTCTGAGTTTCTGAAATTGACAAGGGCAAGAATCTATCCTTCTCTGTGTTCTTGCACTTGTCAAATGCATTCCCATAGATGATTCAGATTGTAGCCAAAAAAGAAGAAAATCCATGTTATCATTGATAACTTGCCAGTAACTGCCATTTTGGTGAATTATATTTCCTTCAGAATGAAATTCATAGTGTTGATAGAGCTACCCAGACTGCTTTGTAAAAGAAAATGACAAGATCAGAGAGAGGCCTGCCAGACCTGTTGTGATAAGTTTGCACAGTAGTGAAGGAAATGTTTCCCTCTCGCTAAGAAATCACTTAAAAATAAGCAGTTAACATTTCAAATTTAATAGATGGGTATATTTACAAACCATTCTAGAAATGTACCCTTTTAGGCAATTTTGCTTTTAACATGAGGAGACATGTAGGTTACTGAGCTCTGATCTGAGGCCAGGGGAGGAATAAGGTTCCGTCCAGTCACTGCATGGTGCCAAGGTGCTAGAAGCACCCAGCTGTGTGATGAGCTAGAAGAGAAACTCCGCCTGCAGCCCCAAGTGGCCATGGCCCCTGCAGCCTGTGTGCTAAAAGAGATTTCTTTGTTTTGTGTTTTTAATAAGCTTTCACAAGAACATTCTGTTTGGATTTTTGATAATTCATCGAAAAATCCTCTTGCTGTCCCAACTTCACTATATACAAGGACAAGAAATTCTACAGAGCCAAGTTTTTAGAGCCTGTTGGAAACTCTGTCCTGAAAAATCTCTGATTGTCCTTGGGATGATCCTTACATCCCTATTAAAGCGCCTGTCTGAACTAAAATACAAACAAACAAACAAAAATAAATCTGTGGCCAATCTGAAGACCCTTCTAAAAGAAAGTAGTAATTGAAGGAATTGAAAATGGAAAGGTAGCCAGAGGAAGAGAAACCCTAATAGAATAAAGCAGCATTTGTGGAGTGGAGGGGGGCCTGGAAGGGAGCAGGTGACACCTTCATCATCATGTGAGACAGTGCTGTCTGCAGTGGCCAAGAACACGTGACCTCACTTCTAGAAAGTAGGTAGAGTCATTTGAAGAGGTTTATAAAACAGTTAATGATCATGAGAAATGAATGTGGATTTGAGAATTCCTGAGGTCTCCCCGAAACTTTCAAAGTGATGGCAAGTCAGACAGGCCCTTCCTTTGTCAGAAAACTTTGCTAACAACTAAACATAGATATATTCTGTATCTGTGGGACTTGCACCTGCAGGTTCAACTAACTGCACATCAAAAGTATTTGAAAAAAGAATTGTGTCCCTAATGAACATGTGCAGACTTTTTCTCTTGTCACTACTTCCTTCAAACATACAATGTAGGAGCTGGGGAGATAGCTTAGTGGTCTAAGCACCTGCCAGCAGTTCCAAGGACCCACGTTTGATCTCTGGTACCGCATGCCATGCCCGTCCTGAAACCAGGCGTACTGGCACACACCTGTAATCCCAGCACTGGGGAGGCTGAGAAAGTCCAAGCTGCATAGAGAGACCCTGTAACCAAATAAACACATAAATACTTTTAAAATTTTTTAAAAATACAGTGTAAAACTAATGACAGCACTGACATTGTATTAGGTATTATAGGTGCTCTAGAGGTAGTTTATAGTCTAAGGGTATATGCAGTTGGGTACTGCATTGTTTTAAATGAAGGACTTGAGCATCCTCAGATATTGATGGCTATGTGGCTATGTGCTCACTTTCAGAGGAAAATAATTGTCGGAGGCTTACAGGGTACTTTCTGCCATTTTCTGGCCAGTTCAGATGCTACTAGAATGCAGCTCTGGTCCACAGATAGCCCTGTCTTTAGTGGCTGCAGATGTTGATTATAACCCAGAGGCTCTCAAGCCCGCCTTCAGGAGGGTAGGAGCTGGAGCCCTGACTGGGGTCTTCTCTCTCTGCATGCCTTTGTGCTGCCCAGACTAGGATACCACTTAGAGGGCTTTGCTTGACTAGAGTGATCCTTTTTTCCTTAAATGTCAAGTCTTTAGAGAGAAAATTCCTATCTTCCTGTCTATCCTCACATTGATTCCAGACTAAAGGGAATGTGTTTCTTTACCTCTAAACAAGGAACAACATCCTACAACTTCCCAAAGCACCTGGTCTTCTTGCAGCTCCTTGCAAAAGGTCCTCCTGTGCCAGATCCTTCAGGACCCAGGCCTGGCTCTTACACCAGCGCCTCCTGGCTCCTCTCAGGTCGGTTCCTAGACTGAGGATCTCTGCCACAGGAGTCCTCCAGAGGCTAGCTGCTGAGAGATGGTGGCTCCCACATAGGGCTTGTCCCCATGGCCGTAGCACCAGAGGGCCCAGCACGAGCTGAGGAGGTCAGTGGATTCCCGGAGGAAGTTGGCTTTTCAGATTCCTCCTCTCCTTGGCCCTCAGCCCCTGCCTGCCCTGCAGTCCCTGGGCTCCCAGCCTGCAGGAGGGGCCAGGCAAGCCTCATTCCCACGAGGCACAGACTGTAATCAGCCGCTGAGCAGGCCTGCTCCTGGCAAGCCCAAGCTTAAATAAGAAACCAGATCCACAGCTGCCCCCCCTCCACCCCCAGGACATGACAGGGAACACTCCCCTCACACTAACCCAATCAGTGTGTCCCTGTCACTGGTGTTTATACAACCAAAGCTGGGGCTGAAGGGGAGACATTTGTCTGGCTCTAGCTCTGCTCCAAAGGGAAGCACTCAACTTGGTAGGATTGGGAAAGATTAAAAATAACTCCTCCATCCTTGTCAGGAGTTTGCATCCCCTTTGCAGCATTGCATTTTGCATCTGGCCTCTCCCCTGGCCACTCAGCTTCTCCTGCTGCCCACTGCCCCCTGCTGCCCCAGCCTGCCCATGTGCACCTGCCTGGGGCTAGAGGAAGTGTCCTCAGCACATGGTTCCCTGTTGCCACAACGCACAAAGCTTGGAAAAGAAGTCATATTAAAGCCATTTGTGAGGCTGCCAGAGGATTGCTTTGATTTATAATGTATGAAAGTTCACTATTTATGAATTCACAGTGAATGAGTTACTTCCCGTATTTTACTCTGAAGAAGCTTATTACATTCTCAATTCTAGTGTGCAAAATGAATTGCAGGGAAACTGGGCTGCTTGTTACAAGTGGTGAAAGTGAGCGTACCAGGCTTCCATAACCCTCATTCCCGTCCGTTGCAGGCTGGGTGGTTGGGTCCCTGGAGATCCTCGGCAGTCCTGCGAGCCTGGTGCGAAGTGTGGGGACCGGCATTGCTGACTTTTTCAGACTGCCCTATGAGGGGCTGACCCGAGGCCCCGGCGCCTTCGTGAGTGGCGTTTCCCGGGGGACAACGTCCTTTGTGAAACACATTTCCAAAGGTAGTTATGCTGTTCCTTATGCTAATACCTGCATTTTGTTTCTTGCCTGCTGTACTTTTTCTCTGTGAAGAATTGCTGAAGATTTGAATGCATTCACATTGCCCCTAGCTTTGTTTGGCTTGTTAGCTTACAGTGAAATATTGGCTTGGAACAAAGTTCATATATAATGTCTTATGTTTTAAACAGATCACTGCTTACTGGTAGTGTGTGAAAATGTTTCAGAAACTGTAGAATTTTAAACCTCCCATTGGGAAAACAAGGATTGGCTCAACTGTTATTCCATGTGATAAATACAGAAATATTAAAGGTGTTCAGGATTTCTGCTAAACATCAGAAATCCTACACTGTGTTGCTTCATTTTATTTTTTTTAATGTAGATTCAGTTGTCATAACTTTCTTAAGGCTGTGGACACTTTTGACGTGGAAGCTGATTCAAAGGTGAACAGGCCAGCTTTTCTCTACCGTGGTATGTGAACAGTGCCATCTTGTGGCCCAGACAGGTCGCCAGGCACCAAGGCCAGACTTCTCCCCACCAGGAGAATGTTTTCATTTCAGCCCGCGTGTTGGCTTGATGGTATTTTGGTCAGGTTGGCAGTGACTCGGGAACTAACAAGGGCCATCTGAGTCCCCTTTTCTTCTCAGTAGGAGGCAGGGAAAGCAAGGCAAAGGCCTCCTTCCCCATAAAAGGCATTTTACTTCAGAGAGTACTGCACTCCCTTATGAGTGGGCAGATTGTGGAAGTCACTAGAAGGCCTCAAAGGAAGACTTGAACTTGAAATATGAGAACCTATGATCCATAGAGAGCAGGGGGAGTGCGGGGGTTGGGGCTGTTAAGAGAGCAGCAAGAGCAATCAAAACAAATTCCACAGACAATGAGAAGGACACGCATGGGGGCCTGGGAGTCAGGCTCGGCTCACCAGAAGAGTCCCTAGCGAGCTTCTCACTCTTGACACTGGAATATCTGTGGTTCTGTTGTTTTAATTCTAAAACACAACAACCAACACCTGCTAAATTGAACCTCCGCAGTCATCTTAGCCTTCTGAGTCACTGAGGGTTTTTTTTTTTTATATAGTAGTTCTCTCCTCTTAGTCCAAAATCTGTTTGGTTTGTACATGTGTGTGGTAAAGATGCAGCTACGAAAGTCTTCTATTTCTTCTTCAAGCTAGATGTCTGTAGCGGAGGAGTTCGCTACCTCAGGATATGCCCGCCTGTGTCCTCCACTCTCATCTGTTGAGATCAGTGCGGCCCTGCTGAGGAGCTAGGCCTGCTCTGGGCAGGTGGCTGAAGCCTCTTCTTCTGCAGTGCGGGCAGAACAGGGCCCTGCCCCTTTGCTCTCCTTACTTGTTCTCAGCAAACTTCCTGAATCAAAATTGCACATAATCCGTGTGGGCATAATAACTATTTCCTCAGAACATCAAATGATAAAATTTCATGTCTCCCTTTATTAAGCTGAAATAACAAGATGAATGTTATTCCTAAAGTGAAACATTTCCTCAGAATTTATCGAAAAAGCTAATGTTACAGCCTTTAAAAGCAGAGCAGGAAAATTGTAGCCTTCAATGCTCCATCTCAGTGACGGCTTCACAACTGTTTAACCAAGTCTTGACAGTCAAACAATAGGAGGGCTGTGAAATTGTAGGGCTCTCCCTGGCCACAGAAAGTCCTGCTTTCATCTGTACCTCATTTTTTTCAGGCTCCATCCCTCTCCACTGGCCATACTCAAGAGGGACCCAAGTGCTGCCTTCTCACATGCACCACTCCCACCAGACCTACAGGCCACAGCCCTGGGACCCATGTGCCTGTGACAGGGAGACCAACCCTGTGCTCTTCTGTCCTCAGGTACCCTCACATCTATCACCAACCTGGCCACCAGCCTCGCCCGGAATATGGACCGGCTCTCACTGGACGAGGAGCACTACAGCCGCCAGGAGCAGTGGCGGCGGCAGCTGCCCGAGAGCCTGGGCGAGGGACTGCGGCAGGGCCTCTCCCGGCTGGGCATCAGCCTGCTCGGTAAGGGGCTGTGGGCACTTGGGCGTCTGTCTGCGCAGCGCTCTGGGCTCTCCGGGACCTTTCTTTGCCTTTTCCCTAGCCTTGGCCGTGAAGTTCATCTCTTCTCTGTGGACAAGGGAGACTCAGAGCATAAGATACTGACCCCGCTGCCTACAGCACATCCGTAGGGCCTGGGACAGGACCCCAATTCCCAGAGCTACCGTGCGGTCATGACAGGGTCATCCCAGGGCCAGCACGGACACTGTGTTCGGCTTTCCTGTGACTCTATGGGAAGCAACAGCATGGACCTCAGCATAGCCGCCTTTGCTTTGGGAAGCGGGTGGCAGGCGGCCTTCCTGAAGCCCTCACCTGCTGCCTACTCCCTCAGCACTTGAGTGCTGTGTGCAGGTCACGCAAACCTTGGCAAAGAGCCTGCTTCTCCTTTCATATATTTTTATTTATTTTGAGATCAGCCTGGCTCTAAGTAATTACTGTTTTTTGAGTGGCTGAACGGTGTGGTTATCGGTTCTCGGCCTTTTGGCTAAGATCAAGTGAATGGTGTGGTTAAAGGTGAAGATTGATATGGATATTTCAAAATATTACAAATACTTGAAAATATGTTGCTTTGGAAAAGTCTATTAAAAAGAAAGCCTCAGAGCTGAAAGGACAGTGCAGGATTTCCAGGGTAATTTTATTTGCTTGCAAAGAAATCTGAAATGTACTGCCTGGCAGCCTCCTTTCCACGTGTCCATGGGAGTGCACGCCAATGGAGATCAAAGTGACCAAAGCAGGGCACGCACAGAGGAGCAGAGAGGAATTTGGAAGTGTTCATCCCCGCTCTGCCTTCTGTTCTGCGCAGCAGCAGCCTGTCTGCAGCTCAGCCAGCCAGGGCAGTGGGAGGAAGTAGTAAAATGTTACAGAGCAGGTGAGGTCACTAGAAGTGACTGCAGTACTAACAGTGAGTGCTGTGGTGCACTGCGTTTGATAATGTGTGAAAATGGGGAAGCTCACGGCCTGCCGGGCAGAGGAGCAACCTGCAGGTGGTGGCACTCCTTGGGAAGTAGCTCATGGAGGGCCACGTCTGTGGGCCCCTGCCTGTCTTCATGGCATTGAGCAAGTTCTTCCTTGACCCTGGTTTCTGTTTTATAAACTGGAGCTGGTAATAATACAGTTACTAGAAGTAACAAGGGGTGGTGGGCAGACAGACGTGTCATATTATTTCATGGTAGCAAAAGAATTGGTACCATGGTAGCATTAAGAGATGTGGAGTTTTGAAGAATGTCGCACTAAAGAGGGGCAGTTAAGAAATGGCAGGCACATTCTTGGTTTAGTTTAGTCCAATGAATTAACTTGCTATGCCCAAGGAAAGTAACAATGAGATTATTTTGGTATTTAAGATATTTTTATTCTAGGGTTTACAGGCTTAAATGCCCTCAACTCTTGGCATGAAAGCTTCCTTCCCCCAACCAAGCTCTTCTTGAAACTCCCCGGTAGACAGTTACCTGGGCCACAGGCACGTGGCAGCTGTCTCTCGGCTCCTCCTTACTCCTGTCTAGCCCGGAGATTCTGTTCCCTTACTACCGAGTAAAGCTTGCAGCCACTGCTCAGCTCCCTCTGTCTCAGAATGCCTGGGTCTGCCACAGATGTGTGACAGGAAGGAAACAAAGACCAGGAACAATAAGATCTTCTCATTTTGAAAAGTATAAATTTGCCAGCATGTCATTCATCCCTACCAATGGCATTTAAAATGGTTAGATGTAATTAAGTATCTCAATGAAGTTAGTGATTAAAATATATGACGGGTGTTTACATTCTTTTAAATTGTACTGTGGTAAAATACATTGCCACTAATCCCCTTCACAATGCTCCCCGTTGACTCGAATACTGTCCCACCATTTGCATTCCCATTGTTCTTACCACTTTCTGAAGTAGTTCTAAACTCCTCTTTTGTGTCTTTACAATATGCGATTAAAAGAGGATTCATCATGGCTGAATAAGGAGTCATTTGAGAAACTCAGCGCGATTAAAAACAGTGAATGCTGCCACTGAGTGTCATGCAAGGGGAAGGCGGGCTCACCAGAGCATCACAGTGAGTCCTCACCGCCTGTTCGCTGGACTGGCACCATTTATCTGGCTCTCCTGCATGTCAAATGATCATCAAAGGCAAACATGTTAAATTAGTTCAGGACATTAAGTCCACAGTTGCAACTAAAGACCTTCACAAAAGAGGACTTTTAGAACACCTTCACAGTGGCAGGAACGTTGGGATAACTGTGTTGGAAGTGAGAGAAATTAGTGACAACATGCTCCTCCAGACACTAGAGTGCCATTTTGGGGAATCTGGGGCTATCTCAGAGTCCTAACAAATTAGGCCTCTCCCTGGTAGTTCAGGTTGGCCCTCAGCAGGTTCGGCAGGATTCCAGTGTGACTGACCCAAGTGTTCCCTTCTCAGTTTGCTCATCTGTTCTGAGTTGCCTCAAGCTTCAGTGACAGCACTCTTGGGGTGTCACTTGTGTTTGGAATGGTGAGCCATCACAGTGTCTCAGCTGCAGTCTATGCCTCTGCTATCAGGACAGAAGAGGGCCCTACATAAAATTTCACCTCTGAGTCAGGAGATCAGCAGTGCAGAACTTGCCTGCCTGCATGATCTACCTGTGGCCAGTGGCCAGTCAGAGCACCAGTGAAGGAACCCACCAGTCCCCTCCCCCTTGATGCTCCCAGACTCTCCTGACTGAATGTGCAGAGACAGTGCTCGCTGTGCCCCTCCAGGGCTGTGCCACTGTCACCAGCTCTTCTCCTGCACCTCCTCGATCACATCACAGTCGTGTCCATGTGGCCACCACCCCACTCCGTGGGCCTGATGCCAGCACAGCCTTGAGATCGATTTCCAGGACTGAAAGCATTAGCGCAGAGTTTGAGTCTATGACAGTAAATAATTTACCAGCTTAGGACTTCGGTGGCCTACACTGCACCACCAAGGGCTCCCACAGCGCTAGGCGAGGCTGCTCCCTCACTCCTCAACAGGCTTGCAGAGAACGGAGCAGGGCCAATTCTGTCCTGGCCTGCCCATTTTCCACCTGTTCTCAAACAGGAGACAGTGGCACCCGCTGACCAGGGAGGGGCCTGTGTGTGTGACGGGCTGGCTTTTTCCCCCTTCTGCATGTGGGCCAAAGACCAGTCAGCTCCTTCTCCACCTCACAGCCTCTCGTGGGCTCAGGCATCCCACTTGCCTAGCTGCCCCAGTAGTTATCTGTCAAAGCCCCCAGTGCCAAGGTACCTGGAGCCTTCTTCACTATGGCCAGTGGTGAAAAGAAGGAAGAAAGGCGGCACTCACTCACAGGGTGCCGACTGCACTGAAGTGGGGGAGCGCTCGCCCCGTGGGGTGACCACGGAGCTGTGCTGCAGGTCCCTGTACGGTGGGGGCTGCCCTGGAGAGGGCGTGGCGGTTATAAGTGAAGGAGCCATTTTTTTGGTAGTAGTTTTGTTTTGAGATGGTCTCACTGTGTAGCACAAGCTGGACTCAAACTCACTAACAGTTCTCCTGCTTCAGTCTCCTGACTGCTGGAATTACAGGTGTGCACCACCATGCCTGCTCTCCCCATCAATTTTAGAAGTTGCAGTGAAAGCCACACACTTGAAAAAAAAAGTCTACTTTTTCTGTCAATAATTTAATCTATTGATGTGTTTATAATTATTTATAATTTTTATGTAAGAATGGAGAGTGGGCACCATTTGTGACCATAAAAGTAAACAGTTTGAGTTCACTTAGGACATTAAGGAGCCATGACAGCACACCTGAAGACCCTGATGAAAGTGGACATCCAGCCAAAGGATGGGCTAAATGTGTTTGAAGTGGGGAGTACTTTCAGGAGATTAGTGACAATGTGGCTTTTACTATAATAAAGACACACATCACCATATATTTCGACCATGAAGCATAGCTAGACAGCTAAGAGTGGGGCTCTGGCCCAGGATCCTTGGATTCAAATTCAGGCCCAACCACTTAACAGCCGCGTGACCTTGGAAAACTCCTTAACTTCTGTGCCTCAGTGCCCTCTTCTACAAAGTGAGAAGTCCCAACGGCCAGGACCGTGAACAGTAAATGATCTCATGTAAGGGAAGCGGTAGAAAGCAGTCACGGTAGAGTCGGCATTAGAGAAGCGAGTACTGTGTCAATTACCGCCTGTCTTAAATAACTACGTACATTGAGCATTATTGCATTATTATTAAAAATTGTTATTGAAGGCCAGGGATATAGCTCAGCAACACAGCACTTGCCTGGCAAGCACGTCTTGAGTTCGATTCCTTTTATCCCCATCAAAAAATAATAATTGTTACTAAAAACAAGAACATGGAGGGACTCCCTCTTCCCTTTTTTGCACCCTGGTTGACTGAAAGTTTACTGCCTGCACAAGCTCCCTCTCCCGAGGCCGTACTTCCGAGAGAGCTGTTAGCTTGTTTCTGAAGAAAGGCAAATAGGTCAAGCTGGGGGACAGTCTCATGTGTTTGGTAAATTTCACAAATCTTGAACATTGTGTTTTGATGAATAAATGTTTCACATCAGCAACTTTAAATGTACTTAGATAATTATGGTAAATAAATGTATAGTAAAAAAACTTTATTTTTAAAACAGGGATTTATTTTCAAGCCACATAAAACTGAGTCCCAGATCGGGGTTTCATTATCTGAGGACCTGAAGCTCTCTCCTTCATGAGGATTTTTGTTATTTCAGGTGCAATTGCTGGAATAGTCGATCAGCCAATGCAGAACTTCCAGAAGACGTCCGAGGCCCAGGCTTCAGCAGGACACAAGGCCAAGGGTGTTCTCTCGGGTGTGGGGAAGGGAATCATGGGGGTGTTCACAAAGCCCATCGGAGGAGCTGCTGAGCTCGTGTCACAGACAGGCTACGGTAAGGAGGCAGGAAACCGGCCTTGGAGTTTACTGATCGGTTTGCATTGTCATACCAGGTCCTCTTACACAAGGGAAAGGGTGAAAAATAATGGATAAATTGTAGGTGTCTTTCTTGCCTTCCTATGCTTATCTGTACAGAGTACAATTGTGATCTTAGTAGAAAGTAATAAAACTGTAGAAGCAGAAAATCAGTTATTTGAATTAGTAGTTTCATTACTAAAGTGTTTTTCTGTGTTATAAAACGGGATCTTTGTTATAATATACTTAATAAAAGCAAGTATACTTAATGGTAGCACATGCCTGTAATCCCAGCACTCAGGAAGCTGAGGCAGGAAGAGCACAGTGAGTTGAGGCTAGCCTGGATTACATAATGAGTTCAAGGCCAACCTGAACTACATAGCAATACCTTCTCTCAAAAACAAAATAAGACTGGGGATATAGCTGAGCAGTACAAGAATCTGCCTGGCAAGCACAAGGTCCTGGGTTTGATTCCTGGTACAAAAACAAATAAAATACTTTAATGAACAGTAACCAGTTAGAGGTTGAGGGCAGTATGGGAAATATATTGTAGCAAGGAATGATTAAATTGTTCTCTGTAGGGCTGGCCAAATTGCTCAGCGGATTAAAGCACCTGCAAGCAGGCACAAGGGCCGGGGTTCTATCCCTGGCCCTGCCATGCGAGCCCCGCCCCCAGGGAGCACTGAGAGGCAATTGAGACTGGGTGTGGTGGCACACGCCTATAATCCCAGCTCTTGGGAGCTGTAAACAGGCGGATCACTGCTAGTCGGATCTAGTAGTGAGACTCTGAACACACTGTAGGCCTTTCCCTAACAATAAAAATTAATTAACTGTTCCCCATAAAAGGCTTCCTACAGGCAGGAAGGGCTCTGTAGGAAGCAGTTGTCTGTGAAGGAGAGCACTGCGTTTGTGCGCACATCCCTGGGCCCGCAGTGGTTTCTCTGCAGTCCCCACTGTGCCGGGTGCAGCCAGGCTGATTCTTGTGGCCTGACGCTCAGAGCCCCTCCTCCACGTAGACAGCTGCAGAGACCTGCGGTGTGGCACCACTGAGGCCTGCGTGGTGGTGCTGAGGCCAGGCACACATCTGTGTGCACACGGGGAGTGGCTGGCATGAGGCGGCTCCTCCTGCTGTGCTTACCCTGCGTGCTCTTGGCAGAGAACATCCACTCCGCTAGGCATGGCCGGGATGAACCCCTGCTTACCTAAACTGATGTCATCACTTTGGCACTAAGTGGCTGGCTGCCTCAGCTGCAGGAGAGCTCACCCACTTGTGCCCAGCATTCTGCGTCTGCCCCTAGCACCTCACTGGCCACTCCTGGGATGGAACAGGAGACCTGAAGCCGTGGCAGCATCCCCAGAGGCCACACTGATGGAGCTGAGTCCCTCTGCTCCACCCTCCCACCCTGTTCTGTGAATGATAGCTTGCCTCCAGGGAAACCAAAGTAAGAACTGCCATAGCTTGTAAGGGAGAAAGCTGAACCCCTCCTTATCAAATGGCTAGGCCTCACGCGCAGATAAAAACAGTATTCCTTTGGCTACAGACTCCAGTGAGGTAAAGGCAACTCATCTTTCATAAATCCTTTTGATGTTGAAAGTGCTGTCGTCCCTTGTGGTGTTTCCCAGGACTGGGAACTCTGCCTTGCATAAGAGCATCTCTGAGCAGAGCTTCACATGGTTTTCTTGGTTTCCATCATTCTTGTAAAACTTTTATTACCACACTGAAGGTTTTACAAACCACTAACTCTTAGTCTAATGACTGTGCCTCATTTATGAACATTTACAAGCCCCAGAAAGCACACATGCTGTACCATCGTTGGTTCCTGAGTCTCTGCAGAGGCCCGTGTGGCGTGGCTGCCGCTGGGTGCCTTCATTTGGTGCCGGCTCCAGGAGACCATGTACTAAAGCCAAGGCTGAGAGCGCTCATAAATGTGTATAGAATCCTATGCAACAGCTGGATTAAGTCTCTTAGCATTTAAATAAGTATCTAGGCAAACCATGTGCCTTTGTGTGTATCTATATATGTATATTGTATATTTTATTTGACCATACAGCACAGACACAGAACAAGTATTGGAGTAGTAAGCAAGGAAGTCAACTAGTAATCCTGCCTTTTAACACATAAATTCTAAATGAGGTGTAAGCTGTTGTGGGTGACCAGCTGCTGTCAGGAGTGTTGTGCTTCCTGTGTTACTCTATGCTTGTGTAGCACATTCATATTGTAGTTTGTGGCAGTGTAAGATCACCGTGATGATCACTGTAGTGGTCATCTGTGCACTGGCTGGCATTATTTTGGCTCCCTAGTAGTTAATGGTGCACTCTCAGCAGATGAGATCACTGTGGCATGGAACTGTTTTCCAGGAATCAAGTAGTAAAACTCCCTCGCTTCTCTTTCTACAGGTATTTTACATGGAGCTGGACTTTCTCAGCTTCCCAAACAGCGCTATCAGCCAAGTGATCGACATGCTGACCAGGCTCCAAACAGCCATGTCAAATATGTCTGGTAAATTACTGAGACACTGTTCTATTTTACATCCACAGTACATGTTAATAGCTTCCAGGGCAGGTACCCAGGAGGAGCAGCTGTCCTCGGCACCGGAGCAGGGCATTAGAGCAGCTGGGACCAGGCTGCTAGTCCCAGGTTTGGGGCTGTCTGCAGGACTGTGTTCTGTGGTAACCCCTCAGGAAGGTCCCACACTGGCTGAATAGCCTGGGCCCATGAAGCCAGGATTCCCTGGAAAAGCAGCATTCTAATTAGGGGCTATCATTTCTGATGAGAAAAGAAGGAGCTAAACCACACTGGTAGAAGGAAATATTTGTCCCTAAGAGGAATTAGACCTGTTGACCAGAATTAAACTGACATTCCAAGCTAAGGTCGTCATCAGAAGGGCGCTGACTCTGCCCGTGGAGCTTTGTGTTGGGTCCCCCTGTAATTGTAAGGAAAAAGCACCATGAGCACCAGCGAGTATCTTTACCAAGCTGGCTCCTAGCCTCACTTTTTTTTTTTTTCAATGAGCAGAACATATTTATTGAGGGAAAGAAAACTTCTGTCCAAGAGAGGTACAGGAGGGGGGTCCCGAGTGGGTGTCCCCAACTTTTCTCCTCTTAAACAGGAAAATGCTCCAGTCTTTGGGCAGACCAGAAGTCCACATGGCCCTGGATGTGATGCTGGTGAGGGGCTCAGGCCAGGAGCATGAAGGGTGCTTGCTGCTGACCTCAGAGGTGCTCTTCGTGGTGAGCGTTAGTGAGGACACGCAGCAGCAGGCCTTCCCTGTTACCGAGATCGACTGTGCACAGGACAGCAAGCAGAAGCACCTGCTCACCGTGCAGCTCAAGCAGGCAAGAGTGGCCTGTGATGTGGAGGTATGCTTCACACAGGGTTCCTGCAGCCAGCTGCCAGAGAAGTCAGGACACAGGCCGACATCTGTGACCCACAGGTGGCTGCTGGAGAGCAGAAATCTGTACAGATGATGGTGGCAGTGGGCATGGGGTGCACTGTGGAAGGTGTTGGAAAGATGCACTCAGCTGCGTGTGTAAGCCCTGCATGAGAGCCAAGCAGATGCTAGAGTGACTCTGGCCTAGGCCCAAGCCGTGTGAATCTCAGAGGCTGCTGGCAGCCCGAGGCTGGGGGCTGAACTGGACGGGACAGTGGAGCTCCCACATGTGAGACAGCTGGTGCAGGCAAGGGCAAGGAAGTGCAGGGCTTGCTGGCAGTTGCCCTTCAAAGAGGCCCCTGGTCTACGTGGACCTGGGAGTAGCTGCAGCTGGTCTGGAGGTACAGAAAAGGACTGCTGAGTGAGGGGCGTCATGAGGCAAGGGTGGGCTGCACAGACTTCTTCCCTCTGTTCCTTCCCCTAAGCCCAACCAAAGAGATTTCAGAGGTCAAACTATTGTGAGTACATCTTCTACACATCGATTGTATTCTGCAGCAGTGCCCGTTTCCCATAGTGCAATTTCCTGTGTATAAGTAACACTGAGCACTTCCTGGAGACGGTGTTTGGCCTCTTGGGCCAGCTTCCTGGTTCCACTACTCCTAAGATGTCCTGGCTACTGGCTCTGGCTCTGGGCAGACATACTGTGACATGGAGTGGATATTGTCTAGAGGTGTGCAAGTAATAGCCACTGAGAAACGGTTCTACCCCAACTCCCAGGTGGTAGCCTGCTCCATGGGGTAAGCTCCACGCTGACCCCAAAACAAGCATCTTTTCCCATGTGGCAGGATGGGGATGACCAGTGACAAGCTGGAGTCTACTAGTCTTACCTGGGGAATAAGCGACCCCGGCAAAGGACAGCAAATCCCAATTCCTTCGTTATATTTTTTCCTTGATATGGAAGCCTGTGTCTCGCTCACACCGTTTGAGTAAAAATTATCTGAGATGGAAAGCAGCCAACCACAACAACTATAAGATTTCTCTAGTTTCTTGGATCATAATCAGTCAAGGCTTTAAACTGGGGCTTGGCACTGGACTGCACTGCTGCTTTGAGTTGATGACTTGTGGGGAATAAACAGAGGTCACATGTCCAGGCTGACTTTATTACATCTGCCAAAAATCTTCTGACCCAGTTGACAATAAAGCAGTGGTGATCTGGTTACAGGATCTGGCAGAGGATAGTAGCATTATCTTTATGTCCTTAGTCTTTAATGAGAAACCTCCAAGACCCCAAGAATATCTGTGACCAGAGTTTTTCCTTAGCAGGCTTGGGAAATACTTCAGATCTCAAATTGACAGTGGAGATTCATCTCTTGCTGTTAAACTATCTTTCATTGTGATCCTTGTCTGTTGCACTTGTTTGAGAAGGGTACTGAGACGATTGCGAGAAGAAAGAGACCTTATTTCTCCAGGGGCAACTGAGACAGCCAGAGGCAACAACCATACATGTTGCCAAGGTTGAAACCATGGAATCTGTGAGTTAGACATGAATGCACTGAAGCTCTAGACACCACACTCAATAAAGGTTTTCCTTTGATGTGCAGGAATAAAAGAGGGTTAGGACTAAGGAATGGCTAAAACATAGGCAGGGGCCACAGGAGCACTGCAAGACACCCATTAAAGACAAGCAGAGAGTTCACACCCAGAAGCAACAGCAGTGCAGAGGGTGGCTATCCAGTGCACATGCGGGTACCCACCTTCTTGTATTCTTCCACCTTGTCTCTCCCCTCAGTTCATAAAAACAGTAACAGCTACCTAATCCTGAGTCTAGGACCTAAAACTAAGAAAACTCAAGCTGTAGTGCACTTGTGAGCCCTTCATACTCCAACCCACTGTGTCTTCAGTGTGGGAGCAGAGGGTTGCCCTGCTGCAGACAGGGCCTCCCAACATCATGGGGACCTAAAGCTAGCTGGGAAGCCCACCTGCTAGGTGCCTGTGAAAATGAAGAGCAGTGTGTTCAATTCTTTATATAATATGGCTTTAAGAAGCTAGGAAACAGCTCTTTTGGATCTTGGAAGGAACTAATTTGTAGATGACATCACTCAGCATATTTAAGTATGGCAGGCTTTGAATTTTTTTTTAAATCAGCGTTTGCTTTTCTTAGTTAAATGCAGCCATTTTTAGGGGTAATAATTGCTTAATATGCCTGGCACGTTATTGAAATCCCTTATGAGAGGTTCAAAATGAGTCAGAAGGTCAATTTATTCCTTGGCCAGGTTCCTTTCATAACACAGGCTTTCCTGTGCTGCTGTTCAGGAGGAGCAATTAAGACTTTGTGTATTCAAAACTTTCCAGCTGAATTCCAGCCCCATCAAGTGATATCAGAGTTCTGGCTTCTGCCTGGTAGTACACAACTTTCATCTGTCTTAAGTCTTTGGAGGCCTTCATTTTCTTCCTCAAGCTTAAAAATACAAGATCTGAACTCTTGACAATGCCAGACTGAATCCTCTGGCAGACCCCTTTACTATCTCTGCCATCTCACTGGTTTTTGCAGCTTTTGACACTTTTGACTGCATTGTTTCTGGCTCTACACAGGAATATAAAATTCTTCATGGTGCCTCTTTTTTTGAGAACTAAGACCTTAGTAAAACTGTATGTCTTCCAGAATGGTCTAGCTGACATTCAGTAAGTAGGAACCACCTCAAGGTCAGTGGCTACTTGCTTCTCAGATGGGTGGCTTGTGCTGCAAACTTCCCACTGTGCCTCATCTACACACTGGACAGCAAGAGGATGTGGGTGAGGAGAATTTATAGCTCCAGTTGCCTTTGATGGGCACTCTCAGCAAATGCCACTTACGAACTTACGTAGTATATCTCGGTTCTCCTACGCATTTCTACTGAGGATGAGCCAGACGTTTATGAACCATAAATGTACTCTGTATCCTCCCTGTCTTCCATAAAAATTTCCCTTTCCTCTGCCCAATTTTATTATTTTCTCTGGCTTTAAATCCTAGCATTTATAAAACCAGAAAATGTTACAGTTCAAAAGGTATTTATTTTTTTAATCTTACCCAGAGCCACTGGTTTGAACAAGATGCTCTTTTCCACTTTTCTGTCAAGCTGAAGAGGTTTTATCTGAGATTTGCAAAGCCTGCCTGAGCTTTTATTTCAGAATGCCAAGTATAATGGGGATTAGATTTAGAGGAAAGACATTTTTAATTCTGTTCCTAAGCTACTTTGGTAAATAGCAATGACAGTTATTTAACAGTAAGTACAATGTTATCAAATTGTCAACTTCAAACATGCCTATTTTACACAACACTAAGTGCTTATTCAAAAGAGCTTTTCTTAATATTCTCATGCAGAGCTGTTGTTATACTGCTAAAACTGCAGTGCTATTGCTCATCTCAGGGGAAAAATAAAACACTGTTTTGAACAAATGGCTGTAACAGATGAGCTAAGAGGTATAGTGTCCAAATGTATGAGGAAAAAAAGAATAATTGTACTGTGGAAGTCTATTATAAAGGTTTGGCAGCTAATGAATGTATCTTTGGCTTGCAGGTGGATGGAGTCCGGGAGAGACTGTCAGAGCAACAATACAACAGACTTGTAGACTACATCGCAAAGACATCTTGTCACCTGGCCCCCAGCTGCTCTTCCACACAAACACCATGCCCAGTGGTGGCTGTGGAACCTCCCCCCTCCACTGTTAAGGAGTACCATTATTTGGCTGACCCACACTTTGTTCAGGTCTTCGTTAGTAAATTTACCATGGTAAAGAACAAAGCTCTGAGGAGAGGGTTCCCATGAGTTACCAGTAAGCTTTGGATTTCTATCCAATTTTTTGAAACAAGAAACCTTGTGTTACTCTAGCATTCAACATGGACACAAAAAGGCCAACACTCTTCTATAGTTGTAATTTTCTAGCCACTTACACAGTTACTAAATTCTTATCCAAATTTTCCCCCCAAAATTAATGATTTTAAGATGGGCCAAAAAAAACCCTGTTTTCTCATTAGGAAATAGCAGAATCGTGTATATGCTATATTTTGACCAAAAATGCATCCCTTATGCTCTATGCCAAATTTGATACTACAGATGTTATTACTCTACAACAAAAAGTGGTTAGTCTTCACAATGCAGAGCAGTTAGCTTTATTTACAGCTACATTCACTGGGAGGAGGCTGAGAAAACTGCCTAATATGTCATGTCTACCAAGACTGGATCCTGTTGTTTAACTTGTTAAAACTTGTCACTTACCTGCTATAATCTGTTCTTTAGCAAGAGCTGCTATGTATTTGCCCTCCCAAATCTGTATGGTATTAAAAGTAGTGTACACCTTACGTCTATTCAGGTACATTTTGAAAAAGGGTTTTTTTCAATTTGTGCTTTACTAAAATAGATCCCTTTGGTATAAGCCAATGAAGATACAATATGCTCAGATGAGTTTATTACTAGGAAGTTAGTGGTACTCGAGGGGAATCAAGATCCCCAATATTGTCAGTCCAGATAGTTTCCTCTGCTAAGTCATAAAGATATTCCCAGTTATCTTCACATTATTTTACATCCAAGAATGGGTCTGAGTCAAGAATCTTACTTAGGGGAGGCAGCAAATACCTTAAAAATGTTCAGTAAATATCTCATGGTCCAATGAATTGAAACATTTCTACTGATTAATCTTAACTTGGGCCTATAACTTTTACCTATAAATGTGAAATGCTAAGAAAACACAATTCAAAGGCCCACTCATCTCTAGATCCCAAAAGGGTAGTGAGCAGTCACTACGGCGCTGTGCCTGGCACGAGAGACTGCTCATGGAGAATGTGGGCTGAGTATGAAGAAAGGCTTGTCTGCTTATTTTAAGTGAGTTTGTCAACCTTAAGAGGAACTATTTTTAAGAATGTAAATACATACTAATTCTTATATGTTTTATGGTAATTTTGCATACTATTACATAAAACTGTTTAAAAGGAAACAAAAAGAGTTTTTGGTTTTTTTCCCTCTTAGGGAGACGGGTCTTAGTGCTAGGATCAAACTTAGGGCCTCCTACCAGCTAGGCCAGTACCCTAGTGCCAACCTGCATGGCCAGTACAGAGGGTTTCCTTGAATTACAGACCATACATGAATGAATGTTAGAAGTTTTTACTAAGTTCTCCTCATATGACTCAATTCTGCACAAGTTAAAAGGGGTAGGATATGCTTATCTTAATCCATGATTAACCTAGCTTTGGATAAATGTACCTTTAAAGCTTTTTGTTTTATCATTTTAGTAACAGCAATTAAAGAACAGAAAGGTTCTGAAACCTAAAAGGTTACCACACTGCTTAGTTATTAGCAGACACTGCTCAAGTCAAATGACTTTTTTCTGGATACGTTCTGATTCTACATGAGACACGATTGAAAACTACAGTGAGGGGCTGGGGAGATAGCTCGGTGGTGTAAGCATCTGCCTGCCAAGTGCAAGGACCTGGATTCAATCCCCAGTACCATGTGCTGTGCCAGTCACACAGTGAGACCCTGTACCAAATAAATAAATAAAACAGTTAAAGAAATTAAAAAACTACAGTGAAGGTTTAAAAATTAAACAAATACAGTAAAAGACACATTGTCATTAACTCCCTCAAAAGCGTACCATTCACTGTGAACTCACTTTTTTGTGAAAGATTTTGGGCTCATGGCTGCACAGCTCTAGCTGCTTAGATGTCCTTAATGCAAAATGTGTACCTTGTGTGGTCATTTTGACTTTGGAGCAGTCAGAAGCCACACGGTGCCGAATCAAGTGGATGAGAACACAACATAATGCTTTTATGACCCTGCCTTTCTGGATGGATAGCACTTGACAACAGCACTCACCAAATTTTTAACTGTATCTCAGTGACACAAAAGAGGCCTTCTAGAGCGATGGGATAAATATGTTCCCAGCAAAGGGGAATATTCCGAAGGGGGCTAGTGGCAAAGTGTCTTTCACTCTAGCAAATAGTCATTCACAGCCAGGCATGATGGTGTACACATGTGATCCCAAGCTCTGGGGAGGCTGAGGCAGGAGGATCACCAGAAGTTCAAGGCCAGCATAAGGTACACAGTGAGCTCAAAGCCAGCCTGAACTACATATTAAAATCCTGTTTTTTATAAAAACAAAACAAAAAAAACACATTCAATGGATATTCTGATCACTTCCTGTTTATATCAGTTTTTTAACAAAGTAACTTGAAGTATTTTTCAGTAATTCACTTTGATTTTCATTTATGTGACAGGAGCAGGGCCACCCAATAATGCCAAAAAAAACTCAAGCACAGAATTGATTGGCAGGACTGTCTCGTCCCTCCTACAGATTCTTGGAGATCCTCGCAAAGCCAGGACCTAGAAAGATCTTAGCTGAAATACTTCATTATCTTCCATAAAGTAATTTCCAGTCAGTTATAATGCTTTTTCTGGGATCTAAATCACCAGTAAGAGTAACTGCACAAAGATTTACAATGGACACAAGTGTTTATTTGTCATGAGAATCTAGGTATTCCTTAGCCCACATATTCATGTTTCACAGTTCAGGAACACTGGTCAATGACAAACGTCTGTGGAACTCAATCCAAAGAAACCTGTGAAAAGAGAGATAATGACTCAGTCAATGATAAACATTCTGAGAACCGACCATCTCTTAAGATCAACTGATGCATGTTTTTATGAGCAGACCCTTATGTTCCGATCACTCCAGCTCCCAGAAGTCCAGTTAAGGACAGCTGGGCTCTAGGCTGACTTTCCTCCAAACTGTCCTACCAATTCTCACAGACTCTTCCACACCTTAACTCTTGTTTTATGCTTTAACTCAGCTTTTTCTTTCTCAAGTCTAATTCCCTCATTCTCATATCTATGCAATGTCCTTAACTTTAAAGTTACACTGCTACATAAATAGTAATTTTAAACAAATTAAGGAATAGACAGTGGATTTCAGACCAATCCTTCCAGAAATAAGTCATGAACACTATAAGGACCAAACTAGTTTTGTGAGAATTGTGAAACCCAGTTAAGTCACCAGAACCAACAGAATGCTTAGCTATGGAAAACTTCTGGAAAGGTGGGAAAATTTAGGGCAAGCCTACAGCGTAACATACCACACAGGCTGTTTGTATCATTGAAAGCTATAAAAGGTTCACCATTACTGTTTCGGGGCATTTATCCACCTAGCTATCCTGCCCCACTGCAGGAGGAAACAACCTAATCCCTGGTGCCTCCATCAGGATGGCAGTGCAGAGCTGGCTTACAAAGTGCTGCTTTGTCTAGAACTGCTCTCAGGGCTGATTTCTGTCTTACCTGAATTGAAGCACTAATGGGAACAGTGACAGTTTGAATACCAGGTTCAAAGCAGAAGAAAGCAATGGGAGATGCCACAGCACGAGTCTGCAAAATTATAGACACCTGGGGATGGTGGTTAAGGGCAGGAGCCTTCAGCTCCAAGCAGCAGCAGAAGAAAACCTCAGGAAAGTTAAGGAAGGCTTAAGAGCAATGGTGTACACATACAGGAAAAGTGAGTAGAACAAGAGGGTAGGTATAGGGCCCAGAAAGATGCATGCTCAAAGAGAACCCTTTGTGCCAGGCTAATTAATGAAGGTCTTCCCATGCACACAGCACACCTACACAGGGAAATTATTTTTGCAAATGCCAACATTAAAAGATTATGAGGCTCATGAAAAAGGAAACAATGCCTATTCCAAGAAATGAATCTCCACAAACCAAATGAAAAAATAAAAACCACCACATTGGGCTCTGACTGATAAAAAAACTATCTACCAGGATAGCAGTAATCCCATCATTCAGGAGGCTGAAGCTGGAAAAATGCTCCGAGTGAAGGTCAGCCTGGGCTACACATGAAGTTCAAGGCCAACCTGAATAACACAGGAAGACCCTGTCTAAAGGAAAAAACTTAAAACCGTTCTAAATATGCTCAATGAGCTACCAGGACTAATACACAAAACTAAGAAAACAAAAATGAATTGCTTTTTAAATAAATTTTACTGCAAAGAAATTAAAGAACCAAACCAATTCTAAAACAGAAAAATGCAGTAATATAAATTAAAAAAAAAAAAAAACATTTGCTTGGGAAGTGTCTCAAAAGCAGACTCTGACAGAAGAAACCAATCTACAAACTTCAAGACAGGTCACTGCTATGTATCAGTCTGAAGAGTTCAAACAATAAGCAGTGTGAACAGAAACTCATAACACACCATCAAGTGCACCAGAATGTTACATGGAAATCTCTGAAAGGGGGAGAAAGCCTACTTGAAAGAATAATGGCTGAGAACTTCATAAATCTGAACAAAAAAACATAAATATAGCCAGCTCAACAAACTCCATGTAAACTAGGCAAAAAAGAATTTTGAAAGCAGCAAGAAAAATACAATTCATCATGAACAAAGAGGAAGCCTCACCAGAACAGGCCATAAGATTATGGGGAAATACATTTAAAGTCCTGTTAACTAACAATACTACATATGGAAAAGCTACCCCTTCAGAAGCAAGTCAGAGCTATGTGTAGCAGCGCACACCTATAATCCCCACGACTGAGGCAGGAGGATCCCTACCAGCTCAAGGCCAGCGTTGGCTACACAGTGAGTTCAACACCAGCCTAAACTATATAGCAAGACTTTGTCTCAAGAAAAAAACAAAAAATAAGAGGCCAGCTCAGCAGCACAGCATCTACCTGGCAAGCAAGGAGTTCGTTTCCTGGAACAGAAGACATGGGAAGACAAGGGGAGACACAAGCAGAGAGGCAGGGAGACACTCTACAATGAAAAAGAGAGCATTACTAGCCACACCTAGACTACAAGATATACTCTAAGAAATAAACCAGACACGGATTTATATCATATTGTTTCTCTTGTATGAGAAACCAAAAGCATAAGGACCAAAATAAATGATAGATACTGGGAGGTAGATAATGTTCAAATGGAAAGGGGAACAAGGGAGGAAGGGAGGGAGGGGAGGGAGGGAAATAAAAACAGAAACAAAGCTTTTGTATAGGGAGAGGAGGAAGGGCTAAAGGGCAGAAACGGATGTGGGTAAAGATAAATTATGTACAGGTACAAATGTCCTATGACAAATGTGATCAATATGTATGACAAATTACGTAATAATAAAGTTAGAATATGACATACTTCAGAGAATCCTTAAGTTGAAACAAAAGGATACTAGATAGTAATTTAAAGACATATAGAGAAAAAATTCTCTGATAAAAAGACAAATACAAAGGCCTTCATTATTACAATATTAGCTCCTAACTCTACTTTTACTTTTCTTCGAGACTTTAAAACAAAGCATAGGGCCAGAGAGATAGCTCAGTGGTCTAAAGTGCCTGCTTAGACAACTGCAGAACAACTGCCCCCAGGGCAGGCTGAGCTGGCCACAAAATGAAGGAAGGAAGGAAGGAAGGAAGGAAGGAAGGAAGGAAGGAAGGAAGGAAGGAAAGTTAGTTGGTTGTAAAAAAAAAAAAGCAAAACAAACAAAAATAACTTTAAAAAAATAGAATAAAATAAAATAAAACAAAGCATAAGCACCCATAATTCTGTGTTAATGGACATACAGCATATGAAGATGCAATTTATAATAAAAACAAAGCAGGACAGTGGGAAATAAATGCTTGTATGAATTTAAATTAGAAGTTTAACCACATACCAGTCCAATTATTTAAATATAAGATAACCAAAACTGACATATTTTTCATTAATTTTTATATCAGGCATTATAAAAAGTGACAATTTTATCAAATTTATTAAGTACAAGAATCAGTTAGTTGAATGACACCTGCCTGAGAGTCACTTGAGGTAGTACTCAAATAAATGTGCTGCCCAGTGATGCTTGGGGTGAACAGTTAAGCAGTTAGAACAGATGAGCAAAGTACACACATGAAAGGAAATAAAAAGGGAGCTGAGTCATAAGCCTACAAAACAGATAAACACAAGGGATGGTATTAAGAGAAGAACTGCCAAGCTGTAAGACATACAGAAAACAAAAAATAGCAATGTGTTAACCAAGAGCATAAAAGACACTCTGAAAATTCCAAAGTACAGCTGAAAGGAATGCAAGATACAAATGAAAGATACCCATATGTCCATGAATTAAAAAGCTTAAGTGGGAAGACCTGGACATCTTGATTGCAAAACTTACTCTGATTAGGAAACCAGAGAGGTACTGTCATGAAGGTAGACACAAAGACCAGTCCAACAAAAAGCCCAGAAACAGAAACAAATCCTTAAAATGCAATCAGACGATTTTGTGTGTGTGTGTGTGTGTGTGTGTGTGTGTGTGTGTGTGCGCGCGCTCAGGACCTTGCACTTGTAAAGCAAGGCACTGCACCACTAAGCTAGACGCCAGCACCATGATTTTCAAAAAGGGTGCCAAGACTATTCAATGGTGAGAAGCAAGCTAATCATCACAACATAGGGTTTTAGGAAAACAGGGCACCCACATGCAAAGAATCATATTGTATCTTTATAATGTATACAGAAATTATCTCAAATGAATTAAAGACTGGAAATATAGTTCAGTGGTAAAGCACACACTAAACATGCATGATCCCAACACTGCAAAGTTTAAAAAAAATGATCAAAGACATAAAATATGACTGGTGAGATAGCTCGTAAAATGATAAAAACTCTTAGGAAAAAAACCTAAGAAAGCTTCACTACGTTGGATTTAGCAAAGATTTTAAGGTTTGACATCAAAGCATATAAAACAAAATAAATACAACGGACATCAAAATTTAAAACTTCTGCCAAGGAACACTGTAAAAGGCGACCTATAAAACTAAAGGAAATACCTGCAAATCAATTGTATCTGATGAGTCAATATCTATATATAAGGAGTTCCTACAACTCAATAACAAAAACCACCTTAATTCAAAAGTATTAACAGACTTAAATCACAAAATAGTTTCAATATATTCAACAGGATATATGCTTGATCTTAACCAAAAGCCAAGAAGGAATCTATAAGATACACAAATGTCCAATAATCACACAAAATGATGTTCAATTACAAATCATTAGGAATATACAACCCAAAGCACTAAGAGATCTCACTCATTAGAATGGTTACTATTAAAGGGGGAAAAATAGTTTTTGAACACATGGAGAGCCTGGAAACCCACAACAATCACGTGCTTCAGCAATACTATTTCTGAATACACACCTAAAAGAATTGAAACCAGGGCCTTCAAAAGAGACATTTATTTGTACACCTATGTTCATAGTAGCTGTTCATAACTGTTAAAAGTGAAAGCAATCCAAGTGTCTGTGGAGAATCACCTGGATAACACTGCTTGAAAGAAAAGCAATTACCGCCATCTGAGCTAAACCTGGCCCTGTTTCCATATACTGGTATGTACAGAACTGGCAAGGACTTTTCCTTATCCCTGAAATTGGCTTTTTTCTTTAATTTTTTTTTTTTTCAAGACCGGTTATTGAACTCTGGCCCTTGCGCTTGCCAGGCAGGCACTTATTCTACTGAGCTATTTCCTTGGCCCCTTCCCTGAAATTGGCTTCAAGCAATGCCAGGTGCTGCTGTGTATTCTTCTGACACAAAGAGGACAGGGTGGTTTTTCCCTGCACCCCTAGCTCCCCAAATAAACATATGCGAGCCAAGGTGAGCCAGCAGCAATAGCATATTGTTCGCTGTGCTGTCCTATCTGCTGGGATCCAGCCTCTAGATAAGAGACTCTGACTTCTCAGGACGTAAAGGACTACACATCAGAAGTGAAGCACCAAGCTCCAAACATTAGATACTATCTCAATTGTGCTACGCAGATTATGCTTTCTGCATATCTCTCTCTACATATTGCAGAGGTTAACTTCAAACCATCAGCCTAGCCCAGCTCACAGCACTCACCCACTTCCAGCATTTCTCACCGTCACTCATCCTCAAGCAACTCATTTCTTCAACAATTAATAAAAGCAAGGCCTTTGTTCTGGTTAGCAGTCATCTTAATTGGAATTAGGATCTCTTGGCTCCCCACTAACTACAAATATGCCTTAGTGTTCTTTATTCTCACCATGGGTTGTACTGGAAGTGGTAGACTGGAATTAACTCACTAGGATTCCAGTCACTACTCCATGGGATTATAAATATAAACTTCCCAGAGTAAGATGAGAAGCAGAAAGGGTGCTCCGTACTACAAACTGACAAATAAAATGCAGCATTAAAAAGTTAGGAAATTCTGATATATACTAAAACATGCGTAAACCTCAAAAATATTATTCTAAGTAAAAGAAGCCACAGAAAGAAAAATAATGGTTACCAAAGTCTGGGGGAAAAGGTGATGGAAGTTTTGTTTAATAGGTACATTAAACCTATTAAATAGGATATTACAGAGTATCAACTCCGTAACATGAGTTCTAAAAACCAGTTACATGCTAATATAAATTTACAGTAGTTAATACAAAACTAAATAGTTAAAATGGTTAAAATAGTACATTTTAAGCTAACAACTTTTTAAAAGTCATTACAAATAACTATATTACCTTTTTATTCTACATCACTTTGCACTCTGAAAGATACCAGCCTTTCTCATTTCTTCAAAATCTTTCACGGAATCATAATTTCTGTAGAAATCTGCATATGCCTTCTTTCTTGGTTCAGCCACACCAAACTAAAAGATAACAGAGACTGTTATTTTTTTCAGGTTAGAAATTTAGTATCTGTAAGTTACAATATACTTTTATTTGTTCATCCTTTCATTTGAATCCTACAATGAAAAGTGAAGTAGGTGGCACAAGTGCAGAGAAGAGAAAGCAGTTTCACGGAAACTACACACCAAGAGCAACCCTCTCTACCCAGGGTCAGTCGATATCACTCAACGGGGTGGACTGCATGTGTATGACTCGTACGGGTTTAGTGTGGCAAAAGCCAGAGGATGATACCCAAAAACCATGAGGTTTCTGACAAACCAGCTTTCCTCCAAACAAAGCCTAAATATCCCTACAGCCAAGAGACAAAATATCCTTCTTCAATTTCACCCAAATTTACTGAGCCTGATTTGGTAACTGCATAACTCTGAAAAGCACAGAGAACTTACTATCTAACAAGAGTAATTTGAGGTGACTCATACAACACCTAAAAGCAGGCACTGACCCTTTTTGCAAATGAAGAAATGGACTTGAGATAATAGCTACTTTGAGAAAGCAAGCCTTTAAATATCTCACACTGCAAAATGGGGGGGGGGGGGGCACCATTTTGTTAGGATTTTGCTTTTGCAGTTTCTCCACACAAACGGGGATATCAACAAAGAACAAATGAGGATGCTAAGAATGAAGGCCGCAATGTGGAGTTTAACTTGATCAAAATCTAGAAAGCACTAGCTGGTAGGTGGCTGAAGCAGAATTCACACCCATCTCTTGTCACACAGCAAGTTTTATTCTGCACTAAACATTACTTATTGAGTTTCAATGCGTGAGTAATAATACAAACTTAAATATCAAGCTACATAAAAAAAAAAAAACACCAGTGCCAGTCCACATCAGTGAAGGTGCTAGAAAAATTCACAGAATTGCATGATTAGCGTGCCGGTGAGACAGCTCAGTAGCATAAGTGCCTGCCTGGCAAGTGCAAGGTCATGAACTCCACCCCTCATCCCCCCACCCCCATAACTCATTACTGGGTGAAACAACACAGTTAAAAGTCAGTGTGCTTCACTTTCTATTCAAATTCCCACTTTCTTCCAATAACACTAAAAGGAAGAAGCCTTGGTGCTAGTTTCTGCACTGACGTCCGCTGAGCCCTACCTGGGTATGTGTGCTTAATTTTTCTTAAAAGTTTTCTTGAGACAAGGTCGCACTATATACCTTAAGCTAGTGTTAGTGCTTAATCTTTTTTTTTTTTTTTTTTTTTAATGTATTTAGTACAGGGTCTCACTACACAGATCAGACTTGTAGTCATTTTCCTGTTTTCAGCCTCCCAAGTACTGGGATTACAGGTATGCGCCACCATGCCCAGCTTCAAACGCCATCTCATTGCACCCCAAGGATGGGGCTGGCGCAGCACACTGGGGATCGAATCTCGTCCCTGCTACTACCTAAGCAGGTACTTTAATCCCACTGAGCTATGTGGCCAGCTTTAGTGATTAATCTTATGCATCAATGTGACAGCAGTAAGTGATGCACAAATAGCTGATAATACATTACTTCCAAGTTCATCTGCAAGGGAGGAGAATATCTAGACTGAAGATCCAACCTCAGCAATGTGAACAGGAGTGCCTGCACAGAACAAAAGGGCAGTGGTAGAGTAAGTTCTCTGCTAAACTAGGATACATATCACCTCGTATCTGCATGAAGCGCCTGATCTCCCAACTCCGGCACCTAGGCCAGCAGTACCCCTTTGTGCCAGGTCTTCGTACTCATACCAGGAGGTAACAGCATCAGCTCCCTGGTTCTCAGACCTTCACGTGGGCTTCAGGACCTCTGTAGCTTCTTGGTTCTCCACATTAGAGATACACAGTAAAACTTCTAAGCTTGCCACATACATGTGCACGTGCACACACACAAACACTATGTAATGATGAGCATTTTGTCAGAACAAGAAAAATATCTAAACAATTATGGAACACCAAGACAAAAAGGAATTGTTAGTAAACCTAAGAAATGAAAGCAAATTAATTTTATAACCTTATTTAACTTTTGTCTATTACACTTTAAACGAGTTGGGTTTTTTTTTGTTTTTTGTTGTTTTGCTTTAAGAAAATACAGACTTCAAGAGGGGAAGAAAAGGTCCTTCAAGGACTGCCAAGTTTGAGGAAAGCATGGGCTACATAATGAGTTTAAGACCAGCCTGGACTACATAGTGAGACCCTGCCTCAAAAAATAAGGTCCACCAAGTAATGAGTAACAATTATAAAGTAATCCACATCCAACATCTTAGATGTTGAGCCAATACCTGAAGATTTAAAACAAGCCTAGCTGATGACAGTAATCAGTTAAAGGAAAACCTACTTAACGTATATTTTGTCCTTCTGCCTCTTAAACCTAACTCGTGGTCATAAATGCAAGCTTATTACTAGATTCTTACTTTCACTAAAGAACACAGAAGTTTGCTACAACTGAAAATAGGCCAAAACTTGGAATTTAAGAGGGAGAAATAAATCAACTTTTTCAAAGCACTCAGCACCAATTGGATAGGAAAACAAAGGGGAGGAACATCTAGGACAACCAAAACTTACTACTGAATTATTAAGAATCCAGATTCCTTAATGCTTTGGGAATCTTCCTGCTAAACAAACGCTAATAAGCTAACTGCACACAAACACTTTGCCTCATCATCAAACTTTTAAAATTTTTTCATCATTAATAGATAGAATGAGTCTGGCATGGACCCAGCTCTTAACAGAAATTGAAATATAACTTAATAGAAAATCCAACATGCCAAATGTTATTACAGGCTGATATAAAATGCCTGAGAACCCTGAGAGCAGAAGCAATTTCTCCAGGTGGACTGGGTATGTGCTGCTCCAGAGAACATTTGAGCGGACCTTGAAAGATGTCTTAGTTACTTTTACTCGTTGCTGGGACAAATACCCGACACTCAAAATGAAGGAAGGAAAGGTTTATTTAGCTCACAGTTGCTGGAGGTTTCAGTCCATATTCAGCTGGCCCAAGGCTGAGTGGAACAGGGCACAGAGCATCCAGTTCATCGCCGCGGAAGAGCAACAATCATGACAGAGGCAACAGACCAACCAGGGCACAGAGAGCAACAGCGAACATCTGTCTCTCTGTCTCTCTTTATATTACAGTCAGGCTCTCTGCCTCAGCCTATCCACCTTAGGCCACACCAATAATCCCAGCCGTACTCAGACTGATAACCCCATCAGTACTAGAACACATAATCCCAGTGGATCATGACTCAAGTCTCAAACTCTAGAAGTCCCCACCCCATGATTGCATGAGGCTTTGGGGGGACAACCAGACATAAACCATAACAAAAGATAAATAGGAATCCCTCAGACAATGAGATAAAAGATGTTCTTAGCATGTTCATAAGCATGGGAAAGAGCAGAAATGGGTAACAGCAAATACTACAGATGTGAAGGACTGCTGAACTGAATGTATTACAGGCACTGGGGATAAAAACGGAACACAAGAAATGTGTACCAGAAAACGTCTGAGCATCAAGGGTGAGTTTTAGTATTAGCTTGTGGAGTGTTTTTCAAATCATCCATAGTTTCACCCGTTAGCAGGACATGAAGACATGAAATCAACTTAGAAGCTAGCACTTCAAAAAACCAAACCAAAAACATTAACATTTTTATGGCAAACTATTTTAGTTTTATGTAAATACACCTATAAACTCTAAACATATGTGCAAGTATGTTAACTAAATCACATGCAAAACTATAAGCCAGGCATGGTGGCAGCACTCAAGAGGCTGAAGCAGGAGGACCACTGCAGAGTTCAAGGCCAGTCTGAGCTAGATAGGGAGACTGTGTCAAAAGAAAACAAACAAAACAAATGGAAATACAAGTTTCTCAGGTAGGTCAAAAGTTTCAAACCACTACACACAAGAGTGTATAACCAAATAACACAAATACAGTATTATTCTGGTGGCTATCAGCTAAAGGCGGAAGAATCCATACAAGTTATAAAGGCCTGAAATTTACTAAGAACAATGATGTCAGAGGCAAAGAAAGCAATTCCCTATTTCCTCATGGCCTTATCCTTTCTTCTACAAACATTTATTTCATGGCCCCATCAGACAGCAGGGATCCCAGGACCAAGCAACAGGATTACTTTCAATGCTGGCCTCTTCAAAGAGCACGAAAGCTTGGGCCCACTTAAATGCTTTCATTCAGAGCTCTCCCCTTCAGTGTTGTTCTTGTTTACAACTTCAATCCCCACACCCCTCACTCCCTCCTCCCCAGTCCAGTCCCATCTTTAGGTGAGGCTTGTGGAAGGTGACAACGAGCTCCACAGCTGAAAGAGCTATTAGGAGGCGGGTTGCTGTGGGTGACACGGAAGGGTGTATTGTTGTCCTGGCCTCCCTCTTTGCTTCCTGGATGCCACAGAATTGGTCCTCCACTCAGGCACTTTCACTATGCCTTTTCTGCCTCGGAGACAGCTCACTATGAACTGAAATCTCTAAAAACCGTGACGCACATAAACCTCTCCTCCTTTAAAATGAGGGGTATTTTGCTCCAACAATGACAGTAAGTAGCTCCACTTATAGAGGTGGCTCCAAGCACCACGCATGCACAGTGATGCAACAGCTCACAGGGTGGCAGGGAAGAAGAGAGACAAAGGAAGGGCTCCCCTACACCTCCTCAGACCAGAGGTCACCTATGTGAGAGTGCTGTACGAAGCATTTAGCCAGGTGAGGTGCATACCTATAATCCCAGCACTTCAGAGGCTGAGGCAGAAGGGTCACTTTAAGTTTGAGGCCAGCCTGGAACTGTAATTCAAAAGAATCCTGAATCACACAGCAAGATTTTTTTTTGTCTCAGAAAAAAAAAAAAAAAAAGAGAGATTATTCAGATAAACCAAAACACCAAGTTCTCTCTAATCTTCAAAGGCTCAAATTCCACCTTATTAAAAAAATAAAAAAGAAAGAGGGGGAAAAAAAAAAAAAGCCAGACGGAGTGGCTTCTGCCTGTAATTCCTGCACTCAGGAAGCTGAGACAGGACTGCAAGTTCAAGGCCTGAACTACATAGTAAGGCTCTTATCTCAAAATACTAAAATCAAAGTAAATAGAATACAAGACACTAAACACCTACAAACACACTTTATGATCTTCAATAAAGCAAAAAGCAAGCATACATACCTTATAGAGAGCTGCAACCCCCAGAGAGGCAATGAATGCTCCAACAATATGAATTCGCAGGCGCCTGGCCAGAAGCCCCCGCATCTGGGGTTTTGCCAACGCACCGGAACTCATGGTCCTTACTATCCTACACAGGTAAAATAAGGAAAAATAAAACACTTTAGAACAGAACAAGAGACCCAATGAATTCCAGTGCAGGATGCTGGGATCAACACTCACAAAGCCTACACTGTTAAGTGGCTTGGCCTGCACCCCCCCCCCCCGGCCCCCCGTAAAATAAACGCGGAAACGGTGGCCTACGCAGCAACTGACCTACCCTCAAAACCACCAAGACAAATCTCTGCCACCTAGTTGTACATGCGAACGCGCGTATGGCATTTACCCTCAATTTGCTTTTTCTAGACAACCAACCCCGTGAGCGGCGGACTCCCGGTCCCCGCTCCGAGGCCTCCTCGGGGACCTGCGCCGACAGCGGCCAGCGACGTCCCCCGGCTGCCCGGCTCTCGGCACCAACCGAGCCCCTCGGCCAACACCACCCCGGAGCCGGCGTCCACGGGGTGGTCGCCTACGGGACCGCACGCCTCACGACTGCGTGAGGAAGGAACCAGTAAACAGCAGGACCGCGTAGGTCAAAGGACCCGGCCAAGGTCATACTGACAAGGGAAAAAGCGCTGTGGAAACCGGCCGGGCCCCCACCCCAGCGGGCCGGCCGCCTCCTCCACGACCCGCCCCGACCCACACCCGCGCCACCAGGCTCCCGCGGCCGCCCCAGCGCCGACCCCGAGGTGGCGGCCAGGGGCGTGAGGGGGTCGACGCGGTGGAGGTCCGCGGCTTCCCGAATGCACAGTCACAACCGCTGAAACAGGCAAAGTGCAAGCGCTCACAGCTGTGAGAACCCCAATGTGGAAAACGAACGCGACCCCGACTCACCTCTACACCCGCGTCCTTTCCGGCTGATGGAGGAAAAAAACTGTACTCTAGCACTGCGCAGGCGCAGAAAAAGCGTGCAGGCGATGACGTAACGACGGTAGCCCAAGGAGTTCAAAAAGGCTCTGACCTTCCGCTTCACAGACTAGGTGCAGCAGGTTAAAAAATCAAACAAAAAAACACTTCTGCATACCATACACTGATCTATTTTGAATTTATTAAGAAATTGAAACATATTTACTATTGTTAAGAAAAGATTATATATACTGCACATATGCAGTACAAATCTTCCTGGGCCAAAAGATTGCCCAAACTGTATATATAAAGCAACATTTTCATTGTAACTACGGTAACTTGAATAACCCTTTGATTTGTGTGAGAAAGCCTATTTTTAGGAGCTCAGGTGAGACAGACATAAATGTATACCCAGCCCACACAGCAGTAGCAGATTTTAATAGGAAGAGTATTTGTGATATAGGGCGGAAAAACTGAAACTCCTGACCTGAAAGTTACTTGAGACAAGTAGTTCGTGTTCTCTAAAACTGGAGAATGAATTTTAGGAACAAACGGAGCTTATAAGAAGAATATATTTACTGGAGGAAAGAAAGTTCCTGTCTGAGAGACAAGAGCCTCCCCCAGAAAGCTGTCTCTTCCAGGGACTTTAATAGAGTAAAACCATGTAGGTCTAAAGTGGAGAACATCGGAGCTGGCTTAGGTGGACATGAGGTGGGACAAACCTGTGGTCAACCAATGAGATTACAAGCACCACTGCACAGGTAAAATTGATTAAATCCAGGACCAAATGGGAAAGCAAGTCATGAAGCAAGCGGGCACGAATATACAACAGGACTTTGTGCAATAGCTAGCTGGTCGCAGTTGGATTAGTGACACTTCCTGGCTTCCTCAGTGTGATGAGCAATCCCGGATGCTTATCTTTAGGGAGGTGAGCTCTTGTTCCATCTCTGGTCTTTAGGTCTGGCTCACAGCAGGAGCATCCATCCCTCTTACAGTTCTAAGGTGTCTTGTCTTCTGTGTTATCTCCTTCAAGGGCCTGGCTCTGTCTGACTGCCTTTACTATTTCTATCTAATTCAGCTGCCTGCAACATTTGTATTGTGTTCTTAAAGAAAAAAGTGTTTTAAGAGGAGGCCAAAAGAAAGCAGTGAAAAGTGGTGTAGATAAGCAAAGCTCTTGTGGCTTAGTTTTTACAGAAATAATCTAGATTTTGTCAGTTGAGTAAGAACATATTTGGGAACACAAAAGATGCACAATAAACATTCAATCTTTTACTTTAACTGTGTGTGTGCGCGCGCGTGTGCATGTATGTGCATGCATGTGTGTGTGTGTGTGTGTGTGTGTGTGTGTGTGTGTAAAGCTGGCCTTGAACTCATCAACCTCCCTAGTGCTGGGATAGAGGTACAGGCTACCATGCCCAGTTGATTCAACACACTTCAATTATGCATCTTCTTTGTGCTTGGCTCTGTAACACAACATGACAGATCTTCCAGGAGGCGCAGTTATGACAGACTTTGTGCTCAACTTCTTAACAGATGCTCTTGAAAACCTTTTAACTGCACAGAAAGGTACTAATTGAGAGAAGTAGGTTTGGACGTCAGCAACTCTTTTTTGAAGCCTCTTGTCAGGGTTTATCCAGCTAAAAATGTTTACATGAGATTTCTATAGGTGGTAATTTGTTCTCAATTTCTTTCTATCCTTCCCAAACTTTGGCCAGGATACCAGTACATTTGTTTGTGCATTGAAACCATCAGATAAGTCTTCAAGGAAGCCTTGGAAGGGATGAAAGAAGAGCTGAGTTTCAGTGTAACAGAGAGACCTGGAAGGGGTGAAATATGAGAGGCATTGGTTGGGAGAATGGGACAAAGGCAGACATGGGCACAGAGCCTGGCAAGCACAGAGTACCAAGTGGTTGTTTCTGAACCCCAGTTCGGTAGAGAAGCACAAGTGATATCTCAGTAAATCCACAGTGAATGACTGAAGGTGACACATGAGTAGAATGTGAATGCTATGGGTGAAGAGATGTTGTGCCTGTGAAATTGGTTCCAGAGCCCAACAGACCTGGATGTAAGTGTCAGTGCAGCACCTTCTACCTAGCAAGTGCCTTAACCTTCTAAGTCTTCTTTCTCCTCTGAAATTGTAGTGCAAATTAAATGGCAAACAAACAACATGAATATGTGTTCTCCCACCTGTTCTTTTCCAACCTGCATTCTTTCTTTCCTTCTTTTAGTAGCAATTATCTTTCCAGGAATCAACTGTTACCTACATCCAGCAATTTGGGCATAGTACCCAAAAGTAACCAACAATGTCACTCAACCCACTGGGCAAGTGGTTTGTTGAACCACTAACGGGGCCTAAGGATCTCTTTTGGTGGAGGAATTATGTAGTGGAATGGTGTGTCTTGCAGATCTGAGAAAGTGAGAGTCCAGAGAATATTGCATCTCTCTGATGTGCAAGGATTGTGCTGGGAAACCAATGACATTAGAAATCTACCTTCAGGAAGCTTACATTTCAGGGATCCTGGAGAAAAAGGCAGAAAATAACCAAAAATACATTGGGTGGAAATAAGAGCATTGGAAAAGAATAAAGCAGAAGTAAAAGAAGGACTGTATGGGAAAAGTATCTTTTTACATTGAAAGATTGGAAAGACTTTGATAATCTCATTTGAACTCATGTTGTATACCAGAGTAAAATCCATCCAGGAATGGTGGCACATACCTGTAATTCCCACACTTAGGAGGCTGAGGCAAGAGGATCACCATGGGTTTGAGGCTACCCTGGGGTACAAAGTAAATTGAAGGTGAGGCTGAACTACACACTACTTGTGTCTCAAAAAACTAAATAAAGCCTGACCCAGCATTTTTCTAACCTTCAGTTACTGGACTATGCTCATACTATTATTTGTCTAACACACTTTTAAAAAAGAAGACTGGATCTATTTATTTATTGGTCGATTTTTTTTGAGACTGACCTTGAACTCACTGTGTAGCCTAGCTGGTCTTGTACTCATAACAGTCCTCCTGCTTCAACCTCCCAAGTCCTGGGTATCTATAACCATACCCAGCAAAAATTGGATGATTCTAAAAATATCAGTGTATCTATCAATACTTTGAGGTACTAACAAAGGTTTCCACACTGTATGTGCCTCCACAATTTACCTATGAGGAAGAGCTTTCTGTACACACTGTACTCAAGGTGGTCACCTAGTTGAAATCACATAAGTCTCATACTGTACAACAGTCTGAAAAGATATAGCTTTTCACTTATAAGAGAAATTTTTAGATAATCACTAATTAAGTCTACCAGGAAGCCTGATTGTAAAAATTGGGTAATCAATAAATCTAAAATAGATGTAGCTCCTTACTCAAAAGGAAATAAAATCAGGTGGAGAACAGCTCCATGGTTGCAGAGAGGTGGCAGAGAGCTATGCACAGACCTCATTTGAGCAGCAAGTGTGTAGAGTATCCTCAAAGTTTCAGTGGTCTCCCCGCTGGGATGGGTTCTGAGAGTGCATTGCGGACCCTACAGAGCTGGGAGACAGATGTAAAGGAGCCTTCAGGAGAAGGTGCCAAAGCACAGCACAGAGGGCTCAGGAAGTCATGGTGCTCTGGGTAGACAAATATCATAGACCTTGTACTGTGTCACCTGTGACACCACAACAGAAGTCGCACCAGGACTGGGGAATGGTAGACCAGTTGCATAGGATATATAAGGTCCTGGCTTCTACTCACAGCACACACACAAATAAAAGCTACTCTACAGAGAAGGAAAGACAAGTGCATGTGATGTATACAGGATACATCATAAATTATATAATATAGCTGAGTGTGGCTTCACCCACCTGTGATCCCAGCACCTGGGAAGATGAGGCAGGAGCATCACTGCAAGTTCCAGGTCAGCCTGGAATATATAATGAGCTCAACATCAACATCAATGTGGACCAATAAACCAATATATTTATATATTTTTTTATATATGGAAATATATATGTGGAAATATATACATGGATATATATATATATATATATATATATATGAATTGAACTTATAACCTTGAGCTAGCCAGGCAGGCACTGTTCTACTGAGCTATATCCCTGGCCCAATATATTTTAAATAATTTTAAGAATATTATTACTGAATGAGCCAGATCACTTGAAAGCCAAATATATTTAAAAATTTCCAGCTAAAGGTTCTCAGTCTCACATTATGAAAAAGATTGATTTCCCTTTTACTCTAGTGTTGACAAAGCATTGAAAAGGGAATAACATTTCCATTGTATCATTTAACAGTTTTCAGTGTGCAAAATTTCAGCCTAGTGTGCTGGCACACACCTGTAATTTTGGCACTCAGAAGGGTGAGGCAGGAAGATCTCCATGAGTTTGAAGCCAGCCTGGGCTAGTTAGTCATTCAAAGCTGGCATGAATGACAAAGTGAGACTCTGTCTTTTTAAAAAAAGCAGAATTTCAGACACAAACACAATTGGGCAAGTAAAGCCCCTATCTCTCAGCCGTGACCCCAGATCTCTGTTCCATTGCAACTTCCCACTGCCCCTTACTGATGGTTTTGCAACCAATTTCATCAGTATATATTTCATTAGCTGCCTCTAATATACATCTTAAATAAAAGAATAATCCCTATCATCAAATATCTAATATTCAGGTTTCTAAATGCCTTTTTTTAACTGCCTGAATTAAGAAGCAAATAAAAGCGACATATTACAAATGGCTGATACAGGTTACATCTCTTTTAAATTTATTACCGACTCCAGACTTTATGTCTTTATTATGTAGAGCCAGTCACTAAGAAAGGTCTTCAGGTTCACAAAACAGAGGCCAGATGCACGTTCTAAGCCTGAGAGTAAAAATTTTTATGACTCAATTGTCATAAAACATAGATTCCATAAAACCTTGGATTGTGCTTCTCCCTCTTTTATCCCCTTGATTTGGCATAATATAACTTGGTCTTTGTTTTATTTTTTTTTCTATAATACAGGGT